>JAYMTK010002047.1:0-14713 GCA_036897405.1 Pelargonium myrrhifolium | reverse complement strand
ACTCAAAAAAGTTATTTTCCAGTTTTCTGTTTTCCAAATTGGAAAACTGTGCAACTAAACAAGTTTTTCAGTTTTCTGAAAAACTGGAGGAAATACTCCACAACTAAACAGCCCCTTATGCTTCTTCTTTTTTCTTATTTTAGATTCGGGCCCGATTAATGCATTGATAATTTCATAATTTGCTGGGTTTTCAACAAGTTATTTTTCTTTGATTTGGGCCTAATTTCGAAAATACTATTGGGAGCTTTGGGCCCACGGCCCACTCTTAAATTGTTAGTATAATAATATGTAACAGTAAATCATTGATATTTTAGACTCAATAATTACAACAAAATCTGGAGTATAAAGGTGTTTTATGTAGTTAATTGCGATATTAATTCTTGCGTTGATGGTGTCGAAGATTTATCACTATAACTGAAAATCGTTATGGTTTTTATGACTTAAGTGGATCAAATTCAAACATACAATTTATGTTAGAAAATTTGAGCATATCTTTTCCTCTTAATCGTTATAACAAGGAATATTAATCTTTATATAATTAGTTATTGCATTTATAATTATTCTGTTGATTGATGTGGACTATAAAAAAGTGCACAACAAAAGTAAAATGGCAGAGAGCTCCCCAAAAAAAAAAAAAAAGTAGCCATGGCATTGCTTATACTTTTTGCTTTTTCCTTCTATTTAAGCTGCTATGCAGTTGAAGGAAGCTTGAAGACCATGCATGTAATGTACACTATATTATTGTGTTTGCTTTTATATACTTTTAGCTTTTTAGTGTTTGAATATACTATTTGTTTACTTGTCAATCCATTTATTGTCTAGTGTTTCTTCTTTTATTTTCAGCATACAGATATAGAAACGGTATGTGTCGGCATTTATAAGCAACTTGCTTTGGATCACCCTGGACTCGAGAACCACAAAATTCAGGTAACTAACTTGGTTATCTTAATTTTGGATGTTCATATTCAAATGAAGTAGAATCTAGAATCCACTATCACTGTATGATAGTTCAAAATTATCTTTTATTGCTTACATTAGTTACATGCATATGCACTAATTTATATATACCGGTCAATTCTATAGATGAAACCAACTTTTTCGCATAGGACAAGAAAATTTAAAGACTCGTCAACGAAACATACCACTATGTTTGAGAACACCATAAGATGTCCCACAGGAATGGTGCCTATTCAACGATATCGGAGGTCCATGAAATCACTGCCGGAGAGTTTTCATATTCTCGTCCCACAAACACCTTATTTTCATGTAAGTGGTTGTTTATTCATGATCATGAGCTTGGTTGACATCTTAATTTTTTTTTTTTTTTTACAGGTAATTCTGTGAAAGTTTTGTTTAACATAAATTTGAACATTTTTTTTGGGTAATTATATTAAAAAAGTAGTAATGTTTATTTTTATTTTTTTGTCTTATTTGTATTTTTGCTTCCATTTTAATTTATTGTCTACAATGATTTGTCAATCACTGATAGTAATTCGTATTTGTAAATAGTTTGCGTTACTTCAAACAAATATAGACACTACTTATCGAGGTGGAAGCGCAGTACTCAATATACAAAATCCTCATGTAGAAGGAGATCAATACAGTGCAGCGTCACTTATTTTTGAAAGCGGAATCGAAGCAATAGGAATTGGTTGGATGGTAAGTTATTATTTATTTTTTTTTTCGAATAAGAGAGTTTTAATAAAGAATTTAGAGGTGAAATATTTTTCACTTATACTTTTGTTGAACTTGCTAAACTTTTTAGGTGAACCCAGTTTTATATGGTGACAATAAAACTCGAGCAACCGGATTTTGGAGAGTAAGATAAATTGGGTTTAATTTATTTGAAATCTTGTTTATAAATATTCTTAGTGTGTTATTATTTAAATTATAGAAATGACTAACTTATTTTAATTATACAATTATTAATACAGATTGGTAGTAAAGGTTGTTACAATTCGCTATGCCCCGGTTGGGTTCAAGTTTCCCAAACCTCCGTCCTTTGATATCCTTACAACGATATTTCTCAGCCCGGAGGAACTCAATATGCAACTGAGTTTATGATAGCTCAGGTCAATTAAATAAACTACAAATTAGCTTGATACTTATGGAAATACGAGTATGTAACGATTTTTTCTCATATTTCGTTTGCTCCGCTTTCAAGATAGAGCAACCGGACATTGGTGGTTGACTGAAAATATAAGTGGCACAAAAATTGGATATTGGCCCAAGGAATTGTTCACTTCTTTAGGAAGTAGTGATTCAACTGTGGTGAAATTCGGAGGGATAGTTCTTGGTTCGTCAGGGAGTGGATTGAGTCCTCCAATGGGAAGCGGAAAATTTCCAGGCAGAGATTATAAGACGTGGTGTTACTTTTCAAATATTAAGGTTATTGATAATGAATATCAATTGAGGGATGTTGAGAAGGTTGAAGTTGATGAAACAACTGGCAATTCTAATTGCTACAATGTCAAAAATTGGTTGTATCAAGGCCCTCCTTTGGGCTTTACATTTTCGTTTGGTGGACCTGGTGGTAATTGTGGAATTTGATTTTGTTTAATTTCAATAAAATAAATTAAATTATTTGGTCAGCCCTCCTGTTTTTTTTTTTCCTGGTTGCATCTTTATATTATTTTCATTTTTATGGGCTTATTCGTGCATACAAATTTTTATTAGGGCTAAACATATATATATATATATAAGGAAAAAGGAACGTAAATCAATTAATATTTGGCTTAGACTAAGTCAAATTATTGAGGTAATGACACCTCATTAAATTTCACTTATACCCAACCAAGTGAATTTGGGGGAGCGGAGCGACCCGCCGAATCTGGGCATTTTTAATGAGGTGTCCCTACCTCATTGGTGGCTTAGTTACTAAGCCATATTTTTTGGCTTTGGATCCTAATACTCTCTCTCTCTATATATATATATATATTACACTTATGTGGCCACAAAAAAATATAGAGTGAAATAATTAACTACAGAAGTTATTAATAAAAATCAAACACAAAGCAACCATCCACCGTTTATTTTTATTTTTTTATCAGTTGAGTTACACAACAGGGGTAGCTTTCTCCTATAACCTCATAACCTCACTTCATACCGCTGGTAAAGAGACTCGAACCCGAAACTTCAAAAAAAATCCAAATTAAACGCTTAAATCGTTTGGCTCACAACCCTTTGATACCATCCACTGTTTATTGAAAATAGGCCACCGCGAATTTCTTTGGACTGAATGTTAATTAATTTAATTTATAACGTCAACTCTTGTTTGTAACAATAACCCAATTTAAAACCGAAATGGTCTAACTTTGGACGGTTGAAATTGAACCAATTTTGAGAAATAAAAATATGGAGAGGACTAGGTTTTTTCTTTCTCTGTTGTTTTGAGAGTCGGGTAAGATTTTCGCACGACTGCATTTGATTTCTAGAGCGGTGGCGATATCTTAAACTGTTAGCTAACTAATTTTGGTCTCTCTCACTGTGATAACAAATTTTTGTTTCGATAGCAAACTAAGGAATTGTTAGCAGTGGGTGAGCTATGGGGAAGGCCGTCGTGGGCCTAGGCCCACTCTAGCTACTCTAATCCCTTGTATATAGTTTGGGCCTCACATTGTTTTAGTTCTTTGGCCCATGCTCTATGCTCTGAAACTAATCTTCTTTAATTCTTCCAGCACATTTTCTTTTTATTCGTGGGCCTTCTCATCTTTTGTTTGCAGCCCATAAGTTTGTATTTCATCTTTCTTTTCTAATCTTTTATTCCACATGTAATCCATATAGAAAATTGTATGATTTATATTTTAGTTTTGGTTTTTCTGGTAAACTCAAGTAGATTTCAATAATTTGTTTAAACAATACAATACTACCTCCGTTTCAAAATAAGTGTCGCTTTAGAGATTTTCACACATATTAAGAAAAGATGTTAAATGACCTTTTTGTCCTTAAATAAAGACATAAAAATCATCCAACTTTTGAAATTATCCCTACAAACTTTTCGTATTCCATATGAGACAAAGAAAATAAAATCATGACTAAAGGGTAATATGGGAAGTTCGTGTGTAAAAGCTTGTTAAAAGTGTGACACTTTTTTTGAAACAAAAATTGGATTCTAAAAACGACACGGAAGTAGTATAATTTTTCTCTTCTGTTTACTATTTTTCAATATAAATATAACTTTTGTAGTTGTAGAAACTAGTTTAACCTCCGTGCGTTGCACGGACTATAAAATACTTACAATAGATTTTAATATGTTTAAACTAAATTAATGAACTTAAAAGACATTAATCAGTAAAATTATTTACATTTAACACTCCAAACTAATGAGTATTGGCGTTAAATGTGAATAGTTTATCCATGTTGTATTGTCTACGTGACTGAAAAATATTTAAAAAATTATCAATTGTCTGTCACTGACTACAATTTTGTTTGTACAAATCGTATAGAAACTTACGGTAAAAGAGTATTTATAAGCCTCAATTGGAGTTGATAATAACTTATGAAATTAAAGTTTCCTTTTTTCTTGTTCATATATATTTTATATAATTTTCGTTTTTAATTATACAACTTATTTACCATATATGATATTTTGAGTAATTACGTAATTAAGTAAAATTTTGTTTCAAAACTAAAATTTTGATGACGTGGCGCTTTAATACGCATTATAAACCAGTTTTTGGTTCTGTTTTTATAGCATGTATAGATTATATTTTTCAAGAATGAAGAATGCTATAATCACAATTCCTCTATAGCTCCACGCGCCGTCGCGTCACCTCCCGCACAGCCCTCTCCAGGTACTGCCGAATTTCAATCACCTTTCAGTTTCGATTTCATATAAAGAGTTGTTATTAATTCGGAATTTTGTTATGTTACTGCTATATTTGTGAGTTTCGGTGCGGAAATGGGAGCAGTAGATAGATAATCGAGTATTTCAAATTTCATTCAGCTTTGGTTCTCTGCTAGTGAAATCAAATGCTGATTGAGCGAACTGTACTGTTAGAAACATGTTATGGAGCTTGGTGTAGCAAATGAAAAATTAACCTTATGAAGGTCTATGTTACAGATGTTTGCCAGCAGTTTCAGTTTAGAGAAGCTTGTGTTTATGTATATTTGAGTATCTTGTGAAAATGGAGAATATTTTTTAGGAAATGCAATGAACAGGATTTTTTTTATATATTGTTGTTTTTGTTCATGTAGAGATTATTGGGGTCCAGGATGAGGTTGTAGAGAAGTATGAGTTTGAGAAGGTATCGGAAGAGTTCATAGGAGTGTGTAAATCGAACATAAGAAAACTGGTGCAGAGGTCATGTCAGTGTTGAATGATGACGAGAACAAGGTGTTTGGCATTGTTTTCCGCACACCTCTGTAAGTGGATAGAATCAGCTTTACTTTTGCTTGCTTTATTAGGTGATTGTATCTCAGCTATAACATCACAGAGACTAGACTTTCATTAGCTGGTTAATGTTATGTTAATTAGCACTCAAATCATATAGCGTAGTTGATTGATGTTAATGCCTTGATGCAGACCTGCACTGTTGAATGTAGTTTACAATAGATTTAACTGTCTAGCTCAGTGTAGTATTGAAAAAAGTAGGGTTGGACATGAACAGTTATATGAGGAAGTTGATTCACCAACTAGTAGGTGTGTAGGTTATTGACAGTTATGGAATTTCTGATCCTACAAGAGTGTACAGCATCTATTGCCAATGATTGTGTCTCTGACGCGTAATTCTTTGCAAAAATGTTGGGAGCATGAAGATCTGTCTACACATTTAAGATTCTCAAATATCTTCTACATATTTAAGATTCTCAATTCATAAGAAATATGAGAGTGGAAATTCCATTTGCAACAAAAAAAGTTGGAAGAAAAATAGATAGAAAATGCATTTTTTGTTATGCAACAGTTTGTTGATTGCATAATTAGATTGCTACTGTTGGGATGCCCTCCAAAAACTTCACTTTGTGTCCGATGAGTTGGTTATTTTCTTTTTTCGTTTTCTTCTTTTTTAGTGTGGAAGATTTTCAGAACCTTCCCTAGATCTTGCATTGTGAATGATATGCATCCTTAGATTTTTTTGTTCTGCAACGGTTCACTGATTGCATAATTAGATTGCTGTTGTTGGGATGGCCTCCAGAAACTTTAGTTTGTGCCAGATGAGTTGGTTATCTTCTTCATTTTATTTTTTTTGTGTGTGTGGAAGATTTTCAGAACCTCCTTAGATCTTGTATTGTGAATGATATGCAACCTTGTTTTTTCTTTTTATACTTTTTAGTTTTAGATTTAAACTCTCTTAAATCTGTTTGTAATGCAGGAATGATTCCACTGGAATCCCACACATATTGGAACTCAGTATATTGTGTGGTTCGAGGAAATATCCTTTGAAAGAACCATTTGTTGAATCATTGAAGGGGAGCTTGCATACTTTTCTTAATGCATTTACCTATCCTGATAGGACCTGCTACCCAGTTGCTTCCACAAATACAAAGGTAAGAACAATGTATTTTCATGGTTTCATTGGTGTTGGACCTACTTTTGGTTTTAATATGTATCATTACTTTTTGAACAAGACTTCTACAATTTGGTGGGTGTTTACCTGGACGCTGTCTTCTTCTCTAAATGTGTGGAGGACTTCCAGACTTTTCAACAAGAGGGTTGGCATTACGAGCTTAATGATACGTCATAAGATATATCTTACAAAGGTTTTATTCTTTTCATATTATTATATGCATATTCACTGGATTCCATTGTTCTCTCTTGTGGTTGCATTCTGGTGTTGTCTTGACATATAATTTCCATTGGTCAATAGTTCAAAATAAGTTTGGTTCTTTGTTTCACAACCACTTTCCCTCTTTGTTTTCAATGAGATGAAACGTGTTTATTCCCAGCCTGATAACATTTTAGGGTGAGCTTCACAGCAGGTAAGTCTAGTCTATTTTTCATGTTTATAGTCGAAAAAGTTTGTAAGACTTTATTTATTTATTAATTATTTTACAAACTAAGCTAGTAAAAGAAAATCGTCCTACCAATAAGTATTGAACTAAGCTAGTAAAAGAAAATCAACAATGATGCAACTCTCTCCTTCACATACAGCAGAACCTATATACCAACCTTAAGATAGTCTTGTTTAGCATTTACTCTGTTGAGCATTTACAATTATTTGGCCAGCGTGAGTCATTTGAGTTACATTGGCTTTTGAATTCATTTGGATCCTTGCATTTTGTATGAAGTTAATTTAGGTATTAGATTCTTGGTTCTGCCAGCCATTCCTGTTGCTAGTTCATTGTGAAAAATGTCACTTCATAATCATGCTGGCCATTCTCTTGCATGTCTAGACTACATCTCATGGCACATACTGAAAGGAACTTGATTCTGAATGATTCAAGTACCACTAATTTGATAACTTGAGGTTTTAGAAAATTAAATGTTTCAAGATTCTAGAATACTATTGACATTCAGGTTTGTGTTTTTATCGGTTACATTATCTTTTGCAGGCTCTTTTTCCAGACAATACGTATGGTGTTGATAGTGGAGGTGATCCGCGAGTCATTCCCAACCTGACGTATGAGGAATTCAAGGTTTGTATTTCCCATCAGTTTTAGAGGGTCTAGTGCTTGATGGAACGTTGTTTTATTTTCTAATGATTATTGTGTGTGTGTGTGTTGTATCTGTGTGATTACTACTATTCTATTGAATTGACCCAATTGATTCATAAGTGCTTTTTGATGTTCATCACTTTAAAGGTTCTTTATTTGTGAGTTTCCTGATTATCTAAGGTAGATTCATACGAGTGGTTTTTGTCTGTGGCTGGAATCCTGTTTGTATTTAATGGCTATTGCTTTTCCTTTTGGTTCCATTTGGTTCTTTTATTGGATTCTTTGTAAATCTGGAACTTCAGACCATTAATATAATAAGCTCAATCCAAATAAAATAGCTTTTAGCTTTACAATGTTCATATACATTTTCTTTTCAAATGTTATGTCTGCGTTCCTTCAAGTTACCTTCTGTTTTAGCTGTGTGAGCCCGGCTCACACATGGAAATTGTGGTTTTTTATGCTATCCTTTCTGTTTGTTTGTGTATTCTTACTTTTACATATTTACATTCTGACTTCTTAATTTCCCAATTGCATAAACTTAGTGTAACCTGAACCGCGAGGACAAGAATTTGACATATACAACTTCACATGCTGTCTTATTTCTTACATAAAAGTTATATGTTGCTTTCTGGAAATACAGGAGTTCCATCGTAAATATTATCACCCCAGCAATGCCAGGATTTGGTTCGAAAATGTTGATATTACCTTTCTGTTTATCAGTTTATGTAAACTGTCATTTGATGTATCATCGTTTGTTTCTTCTCATGAATATATAGAACAAGGAAGCAAGAAGTGTTGCAGAGAATAATTTCAAGAGGACTTGAGCTTTCTTCTTCTTTTTTAACTTTTATATATATATTTTCAAAGTCATCCAAATAGTTAGGCCTATAAACAAAACTGCCTTTATTCAAAAGCTGTGATATTTAGGTAGTTAACTCGGGTAGAAATAAATATGTTCTAAAGCAACCCCCAACGATTATTTCTAGTATTGAATTTTGGTTGGTGGTGGACAATTAAAAATTTACTTTCACGAATAACCATAAGATTCGGGCTTGTCTTGCAGAATACCTAGATTTATTCGATGCAAGCTTGGCTCCCAATGAATCAAAGATCCTACAACAAAAACTATTTTCAAAGCCAGTGAGGATTGTTGAGAAATATCCTGCTGCCGAAGAGGGTGACTTGACCAAAAAGCACATGGTATGCCTTAATTGGTTGCTGTCTGAATAGCCCTTAGACTTGGAAACTGAGCTTGCCGTAGGGTTTTTCGATCATCTTATGTTGGGATTTCCTGCATCTCCATTGAGGAAAACCTTGTTGGAAAGTGGTCTTGGTGATGCCATTGTTTTGTTGGTGGTGGGGTTGAAGATGAGCTCCTCCAACCCCAGTTTAGTATTGTTTTGAAGAATGTCTCTGAAGATGATATTCCAAAGGTAGAAAAATTAATCATGAGCGCGTCTATAAAATTAGCAGAAGAAGGTTTTGATACGGATGCAGTGGAGGCATCCATGAATACAATAGAGTTTTCCTTCAGGGATAATAACACAGGTTCATTTCCATGTGGCTTATGCTGATGCTTCGTTCCATGGTAAGAACTATTCTCTCTCTCTCTCGTTTCCCTTGTTGGCTTTAAAAGCCAGAATAGCAGAAGAGGGCTCTAAAGCTATATTTTCTCCTTTCATAGAGAAATTTATCTTGAACAATCCTCACTGTGTTACTGTAGAAATGCAGGTGATTATATTGACCTGAATGTGTCTCATTTCATTGTTACTGTAAAAAAATTCACTCGTTATGAGATGCTAATGAGTAATCTATGTATCAGCCTGATCCAGAGAAAGCTTCTCAAGAAGAAGCACCTGAGAGAGAAACCCTGGAGAAAATTAAGCAATTTGACAGAAGAAGATCTTGCTGAAGTAGTACGTGCTACACAGGAGCTACGACTGAAGCAGGAAACTCCTGACCCTCCAGAAGCTCTGAAAAGTGTTCCAAGCCTCTCTCTACAAGATATTCCCAAAGAACCTATATGTATTCCAATTTGAATTTGTTAATAGTTTGAAGATGATTTGCTCCTTTTTCCATTTCATTGCATAGTTTATGTGGAGTGGCTTCAAATTGCTTGATTATGTACTCCATTGGCTCTGCCTTTTTTATATCCTATGATTAATGTTTCATTTTATTGGACAAACATATTCCTTAACCTTGGCATGGTGTAAATTGCTTGATTATGGATTATGAATTGTGGGGGCTCATGGATGTTATCTGATTGTAGATGAATTGTATTCTTCAACAGCTATAGATGCATTATATAGAAACGAAACTTTATATAAGTACATAATAAGTTGGCTACAAACACAATGGAAAATGCATAAAAAACTAAATAAAACTAAAACCCTACTCTACGTCGCCTAGCGTACACGTCGACAACAGGGACAAGCAGTGGCACCTCCGGTCATCCACTTGTCAATGCATGACAAGTGAAATATGTGCCCGCAAGCCGGGAGAGACACCAATGACTCTCCAGAACAATACTCGTCATGACAGCAAGGACACATGGTAGTGTCGGGTGGAAGAGGGTCCTCGCCAAACTTCATCCGAGGAAGTCTCTCCAAAATCCTCAGATGAGCACCAACATGTGGTGGAGGTGGCGAAGACAGTGGTGATGGAACAGAGCCCATCTCCACCTCAACCGGTCCTAAGGGACCGTCCCTCCTAGTCCCACGTACTACTAGTCGGCATGCATAATACACAACAGCAACTATACCTAGTGTAGCCAGCACGGATGCTATCCACGCCAAATAGTTGGGACGTATCACCCTCGGATTGGGCACGACGTGCACGTACTCTAGTGATCCGTGACCTGACAAAAACAGAACAATTAGACAGCCGGATCGAATTTTAAAGAATATTGAAAAGCCAGTGCAAACGCTATGAAATTGTATTGTTACCGTCGCATACGCTCTGGGACGGAGCTTTGACCTTGCAAGCTGAAGGCAAAGCCAGAGGCCGAGTCCGGTTGAGGACTTGACAGACGCACTTCGGAGTCGAGTTGACGACGGTGGCGAAGTGCGAGCAGCAGGAGGAAGACGGAGTCGTGGAGGAGCCGTTCAGGCACGGTGACATGCTGGTCAGCACGTCCGTGCAGCTCGCCGACGACAGATCCCGACGAGGGCTGAAGCGAGATCCGTGCAGCTCGGTGGCTTCGTCGGCCGCCAGATTGGCGGCAGTGAGGAGGAGGAAGAGGGCGAACAATGTAGCCATGGCCGGTAATGGAGATCGGAGACAGATCAGAAATTAACAGAGGAAGGGAAGAAGAAAAGAAAGGAAAATGGAGAACTGAGAACGGAGAGAGAAACAGAGGAAGAGAAGAAGAAGAAAAGAAATTGCAGCGAAAGAAAAATTGACATTAAATACTTCATTTTTGTATATCTTTCTGAAATAGCTAATGCCTCTTCCGGCAATATCTCCGGCAAGTTGCAACCAAGAAGATGATAAATATTACATATTTACATCCATTTCTTACTAGTGCCACGTAAGCACTTACTTTAACAAAATAAGGATGTTTTTGTTGTGTTTCTGCCTGCTATTCAGAAAGCTCTCAGGTCTCTGACTTTGTGTCTGGTGAAATGTATGAATTGTAATTTTCTTCTGGTTTAATGCATTTACTTTTCAAAAAAAAAATAAGAATGTTTTTTTTGGACTTGAAATGACAAAGAATATTTGGAATTTGACTTCAAAAGATATTCGTATCATATAAAATTCAGAAAGTAAGTCAATTTATCCGCTTGAACGGGTTGTTTTCGGTTTGGATTGAATTTCGGATTTCTAAGAGCGGATCCAAACTACATGTTGTTAATTTCGAGAAAATAAATTTTAACGTTTTTCATACTGTCAAACACAGGCGGTAGAAAGTAGGATCTGGTCGGGATCGGATAGAAAACATCCAAACCAGACTCTATAGAGTCTTCGGATAGCTCGTGTTAGGGTCCGGCCGGATAAAAATCCAATTTCGAGTTTTAGACATAAATACACTGTTTTTGCGAGCATAACTGACCCTAAAACACGCTTTGTCAAACTTAAGTAGATATGTTTCTATAATTGTATTTATAATAATAAAATACTGATTTTATTATTATTATTATTCCTATTAATTGTTGCATGCCTTAAAGACAACATAGGATAAAGCCACTAATACCTTGTTTGCAACATGTGTTTGTGGACAAACTTTTGTACACGTGTGATTCCAGATTGTTGAATGGGTCCACCGGCGAGTAGCTGCTTCCTACTCTCAGCAAGTAGCTGTCTTAATTTAGCTGCAAACCCAAAATAGAGAAAACTTAATGAAATGAGAAAAAGTAGCTGCTAGTTTAATTGGTTGAAACCATGATTGTTGAATCGGGATTCGTATTGAATATCGTTAAAGCTATTTTTCGAATCGTGTATCGTATCGTATTGTTGAATCGTAAGATTTACAATAATTTTCTAGAATTTAATTATAATAATTATAAAAATTCAATAATTATATAACATCACATATTAAAAAAAAATCACATATTCAAAATTAAAATTAGTAGTACTTTTTAAACTAAATATTAAATTCAAAGTTTCAAACAAATGAAATTATACTTTTAATCTCAAATTTTAAAATGCATAAATTAATTTTCATCTCGAACATTTTCCAAAGAATTGCTTTGACTTCGTTGTTGTTACTTGTTACCATCATTATCCGAGGAAAGCATAATGTCATCATCATCTTATTCATCAATAACATTATCTTTATCGATCTACTATATAATCCTTTTCTTTTCTTGCTAGAAGACGCATAAATTACAATTTGTAACCCTAAGTTTAATTATATTAAGTTTTAAAAGTGAAAGTGTGAAGAATATAATGAAATGGGTCTTATTTTTTAATGGGTCTGCTAGTAAATCTTTGAGAAAAAAAAAAAAAACCAAATTCACTTGAAAAAATAACACTATTATGTATCGTGCGTATCGCGATGTATCGCAGATACGGTGCGATACAGTACAATACGGGACGATACACATACGATACATGCTCAATTCCGATGCACTCATAGGATACGTATCATTTAGGGGGCGTATTGTATCGTATCGCGATACGTATCTTAAGATACATACGATTTTGACAACCATGGTTGAAACCCATTGGATGTTGGATTGATTCATTAAGCAAATTTTCTTAAATTGGGGCAGTGAATTTTTGGATTCTTAATTATAATATTTACTCTTAAATATTGAATTTTTGAGACTGTGTTCTTGAAATTTGAATTTATAGTTGGATATAGATTTGTTTTTATCTTGTTCTTGATATTCTTTTATATTTGAAATTAGAAAATTTGAATACTTTCTGGAAAATTAAAGAACTTTGAAGATTCCGGCGTCGAAAACTTGAAACATATGAAATTTCCGGCGCCGGAATCTTCAAAATTCTTGAACTACATGTTTGGGGAGAAAGGTCTAAAAAGTTGAGGACAGAATAGTAATTTTATATTTTTAATTATTTTTTATTGCAAAAATCGGACACGTCAGCGCAAGTTAACGGATTCGGTTAAAGAAGATGACGGGAGGGACTATTACGAAACAAAACAAAAATAACAGGGACCGTAGCGGAACAAAATGAAGTTTGAGGATTAAAATGGAACAAATTGGATAGTTCAGGGACTAAATTGGATCAAAATCCGTATAGTAACCATTGGCGGAGCCCGGGGATGGCTGTCAAAAGCAGTTGCCTATGCCAGCCCACCTGTTTCCTTTATATAAATTTAGTTTCACTAATGTTTTACATCTATGCCTATACTGAGTGGTAAGGAGCATTAAGGAAATATGGTAGGACAAGAAATCGATTCCTGCGGGATCAATTTATTTTTTCCTCAATTTTTTTAAACATTTTATCGTTAACTTTTTTTTCCTCTATATTTAAATAAAGTGATACTGGTGATGTGTCATTGTATAATGTATAAAATTTATTTAAACATTTTATCGTTAACTCTTTTTTCCCTCTATATTTAAATAAAGTGATACAATGATGTGTCATTGTATAATGTATAAAATTTATTTAAACATTTTATCGTTAACTTTTTTTCCCTCTATATTTAAATAAAGTGATACAATGATGTATCATTCTTCAAAAGATTTACGAGTGGCCCAATACATCTTTTCTCTCCAAGTCCACCTTTTTTCTTAAGACTTGTTTCCTGTATTGGGCCAAGCCCAACATGTATTCTCTCCAAGTTCACCCCTTTTTTTCCTTTATGTTTTCTGTATTGGGCCAAGCCCATCTATTCTCTCCATGTCCACTTTTTTTTAGGACTTGTTTCCTTTATGTTTTCCGTATTGGGCCAAGCCCACAGAATAATATAGTAATATAATTCCTAATATCTTTATTTTCTACAACATCTATTCTCTCCAAGTTCACCTTTTTTTTTTTTGGTTTCAAAGTGATGTGTCATTGTATAATGTATAAATAACATAAAATTTAGAAAACGGAACGGTTTACAGGGCACGTGAAATCCCCGTTCCCGAACGGGGCACGGGGCGGGGATGTGGCACAGGGTTGGAGAACGGGGCGGGCACGGGGATTACAAAACTCGCCCCAAACCCGTCTCATTGTCATCCCTATGTGTCAGTAACTTGAGAATAATGCATAATGAGCGTGTTGCGATAAATTATAAATGAAAAACCTTTTTAAAATTTGCAAATGTATTGATTTTATAAAGTAAGAAATTTAAGTCAAAAATTATTTAACTTAAGTTGATTCACCAATGAGGTTATGACATTTTATTAAAATGTTAGGATTCGGTGAATCGTTCCGCTCTATAAATTCACTTGAGTATGTATATGTAAATTTTAATGTAGTGACGATATCTCATTGACTAGACTCATAAATTAGGCTAAGATAGAAAAAATATTAGTTAAAATTTTTATTCTTTTTTGTTTAATATCTATATATATATATATGGGTAAAATGTATATCAGTTGACTGATATAAAGTTATATCAGTTGCAACATAACAGAGCCAATGAAGTGATGACACCTCATTTAAAATCACTTATACCCGCCCAAGTGAATTTGGGGGAGCGGAGCGACCCGTCCGGATCCAT
>JAYMTK010002046.1:0-14714 GCA_036897405.1 Pelargonium myrrhifolium | reverse complement strand
ATGGAAAGAGAGGAAAATTAAGAAGCCAACGACGATACAGGGGAAAAAAAAAAAAAGAGCAATACCTGCCATATCTGCAATAAACGCCACAAAAGATAGTTAACTATCATGACCAAGCAGAAAAGCTTGCCCGCCCAAGCTCCACATGAAAGATACCTGAAGCAACAGATGGTAGCTTCTTAAATCAAGTATGCTTTTTGATGTCACAATACGGGCGGTTCATTTACAATAGGGTGTAATTACAGATTACTACTCAGCTATGGTGTTCAAAACACACAATTACACTTTTCTCAATTTCCTCAACACTTAACAGTATACACCTCATATGTTTTCACTCTGTATGTAAATCATCAACGTCGATGGAGAAATTCATTTTCTTTCATCGAGTGTTTTGCACATGGCATTCTCTAATGTCAAACATATCATATCTGAATGCAAAAGTTTGGAAAGGCGGAAGAAGATGAAGTGAAATGGGAGGTTAAGGTTCTTTTTGTGAGGTGTTTTTGAAATTTAAGAATAAGGAATGTCTCGTGGAAAACACATAATGAGAGATCGAATTTCTCCATTAAAAATGATGTTTTACACGGTGTGAAAACATATAGGGGGTAAATGTTATAGAAATCGAGAAGGACAGTGAAATGTTTTGGGACATCATAGTTGGATAGTAATCCGTAATTACACTTAACAATAACCGTGCAAGTCCATGCTTATGGGCTTCTATTTGGATGAAGTGTCCACAAAACAGAAAATTTTGGAGTTTTGGTTATAAAAGGAATCACCATAACGGATGATTCAAGCTGTATACTGAAGAAATCTATTTCACCGGACTAGCAGCTGTAACCAAATATACGTGTAAGCATTTCAATATAACAGCCTTTCAATAGTCTACCTTGACAGTCGTCGTAGAAGACTTTGATTGGAGCATTTCAAAGCACGGTCATACACAATTTCTGTCCTGTTCGCAACATCATGCCAGTTGTAGAGTTTTTTCATCTAGCAGCGAATAAAGAAACGTAAAGGATCAAAATTGGCAACTGAACAAGTTGTTGAACTAATAAAAACAACTTGCTTTAATACTCACACGAAGGTGCATAACTTGAGGGTCAATACTAGGAAGTATAGCTATTGCCTTCTTAATTGCCTGCACCATGTCGCTAGGATCTGGTTCAGCAAGGACAATCATGTCATCAGGTAGAACCTAAGAAGCAAAGAGGGTTTGAAAAAGTTAGCTACTAAATGCCATTATATTGAAAAATTAATTGTTAAAACTACAGAGGAAACACACTATTTGTCATAAATTAGGTAGCGCAAAAATATCAGATTAAACATACCTCCGGGACACCTCCAACGCGTGTACTAACTGTCAATAATCCACAACTAGCAGCCTCTAATATGGCTATGCAAAATGCTTCAGTTAAAGAACTAAAATAAATAGAGTTAATTAGTGAAAGTAAACGAAAGTGAAAGCAAAGCAACCTTGAAATGATAATGTTGCAGCTACAAAATATTCTCCTTTTAGATGATGGAATAATGAAAATAGAAATGTTTTGCATTAGTTACCTGTTTAAAAATATATGGCCAGAAATTAGGACAGACCGCACTCGAGCATGTGGCACAGCACCCAGCATCTCAACTCGATCTTGAAGAGAATGTTTCTCTCTCATTTCTTCCAACCGCACCCGTTTAGGACCATCTCCTCCAACAATGAAACGAACCTTTACACATATTACTGAATGATATGAGTAGGTGAAAGGGGTGAAATGTTCAAATACAATGACATGACACATGACAAGATGACTTAAGAGTAGTTCAAGCTAATCCATACTAAGAGAACAAAAACAAGGGCAAAAGGCCTTTAAAGATTGCGAATCAATTAGAGGCAGTTCCCTTGTCCGAGCAACTCACATTGGGATACGAACGACATACTTCTGGAATGACTTCAACGAGCAAATCCGCACCCTTCCGGTAAACCAATCTACTAATCACAACAATAACTATCTCACTTCTATTGAGTCGCTCAGGAGCAGGTTTGAACATAGCTGTGTCCACGGCATTAGGAATTACAAAGACCCTTTCAGGTGGCAGCCCTGATCGAAGTACTGTGTTTTCTTTACTTGTATGAGAAACACAAATGGCCTGACTCACATCCGCTAAAGTAAACTGCAAAACCTTGTTCATGTGGATGCTTCCCGCATCAGCAAAACCATAGAGTGAGTGATCAGTGAATACAACTTTATATCCCATAGTTCGTGCATGCATCAGAGCTTCATGACACAGGGTTGAGAATGCTTGATGCCCATGCACCAATGATATTCTTTCCCGAATAAGGATACACCTTATAACTGGAAGTAACCCATATAAGGTCGGTAATGTGTTCTGCATGATAAACGGCCTCCATGGTACATAGTAAACCTTCAGGCCACCTGTCATGTATCTCACTCCAGAACGGTTTCCATAAGCATGGGTCATAACCACCACCTGTACAATCATAAAACAGGGTATATTTACCCAGTGATATATAAGACCCAAATAGACAAGAGATTGATGCAGCGTCTGGTGAACAATTGGAAACATATCATCCACTCTAACAGAAGAAACAAGAGAGAGAACACAATATGATAGGAAACCAAAAAAAAAGAGTATGATAAACTAAAATAACTGCTAGTTCATGAAAAGAAATAAAATGACATGGAAGAGGAAATTGCTCATGAACTTTATAATTACAAACCATTTCTCTTGTAAATCTCTCCATTTTGCATAAGAGTTGAGACATTTTTTCCCCCTTAAAGTTCTTTTAGCTTCTTTTCCACTTGTTTATTTCCCAAACAACATAAACAGGCTGAATTTGTATTGTTACTTATTGTCTTTAAAAACGGCTATAATATTGTACGAGACTAACAAGAGTTAAAGCTACAAACTAAATAAAGTTTTGTACCTTGTGTCCGAGCTCCAGCAGGCATTGTGATAGATAATAAATGTGATTTTCCACACCACCGAAGTTGGGGTAGAAAAAATCAGATACCATAAGAATTCTGTGTTTTTGCTGATCAGCCATGGAGATGATTCACTAACCTGCAATAATAGAAAATGAATTGCAACACGATATCAAACTATACTTGAGATCGAACTCAGTCAAAAACTAAGAACTGCAGTCCATAACTATAGGTAATAACAATACTTGCTGATACATTTTTTTTAGATCAAGCTGATTAATAAAACCAACAAAATTCAGCAAAAAGAGGCCTCACATTTACCCAAATAGCAAGTTATAGTCTAAATCCAGAGTGAGCAAATACTGATTCTTCACAGGCTCAGTGTTTTACTCAATTTCTATGTCTAATTCTTACTGTCCATAGATGAATCATCACATTCAGGATCACACATCTTTTCCATGAAAAGTGAGACAAAAAATCTCTAGCAGTTGATTCACTCGTGCCTATGATTCTTATCTCCAACTAATTACAAAATACTGAAACTTCACCATCAAATGTTCGCTTAAATCCAAACCAGGTGATCCATAAGTTCCCTAATCGAGCGCATGAACAAACAGAAAATGGAGCGACAAATGCAAAGATGAAAAATCGCATTCCATGCGTAAAAGCTACTCTCGATTTATGAAGGAATATAGAGTGAAGATTTGCTTACCTCTCGAGCTGCAGCAACGGGAAATTCTCAGCTTCGCTGCGCGAGGAAGAAGACAGAGCCGTACAGGTCCGATGGAGGAGAAATCAGAGAAACGAACTGGTTCATGAGGATGGTCTTCGTAGATCTCAGAGAGGGAAAAAGGAGAGTAACGACGCAGGAAGGAACACAAAGAACTTTCAGTTGGCCAAACGAAGAAGACGATTTGTTTATATATCTTTTTTTGGCCAGACAGCATTTTCGTATTTTCACTCCTCAAGTATTATTATTTTTTTAAAATTATTTTTGCTAATTTGGTTAATGCTTTGAAGATGGAAAAATAGTTGGTCTCCCGGTTTAATTGTTGGATCACTCTCGGGTGGATGATATTAAAGATGTAAAAGGAACATACAAGTAAATGTAAGGTTTTTTTAAGGAGAGTTGCGGCCGCGTATTATGAATACAGTGGTTTTAATTAGTGCGGCAGGAACGAGTGTAAAGCATCAAAAGTTGTAGATTCAAAGCAAGATCAAGAGTTGGTGAATTCAAAACAGTGTAACGGTTGGAGAGAGGGTGCTGAGTTTGTCTGAATATCAGAGGTGGAAGTCAGAAATCGGAAGTGGGTGAATTTTTGCCGAAGTTCTGAGTAATCCTGCTACTGTTTTGGATCTCGAATTAGGATCTGCAAGCTCTAGCATCAATCATTTGTGAGGAGCATTACCACTTCGATAAGCTGGTCAGAAATTATGGAACATGTCGCTTTGCCTAAAGTACTTACGTTTGATCTCACACATCTGTATGAATTAATATAAAAAAATTCATTAAAGAAAAATTGGTGAATCACTCTCGACTACGGTTCACACTTCGGGTTTTGAATTCATATTAGTATTTTGGATCAAGTTTAAAAGATTATTTCAAACTTGACTCAAAATAAGTGAGGGTTATTTCAAATTTTACGTATAAAATGTGAAGAAGTATACTAGTTTATCCAACTTGAAAAATTGATCGGCCCCTTTTCGTACAATTCGAGTCGGCAAAAACGCGATTAGGTTTTTCGGCGCCGGCCACATGTTCGGGTCCAAATTGTTTCTTCGCTCTCAAATGTGTCCAAACGAACACGCCGTGATCCAACATTTTTACATTACTTATGATTGGTTTCTTGGTACCTCTTTCGAGGATATATTTTGTTCGATGAGACCAAAAAACTGAAAACACATATAAACTCGCAACAACAAGAAATAGTTAAAAAACAAAAACAAAAATTATACATACAATCATGAATCAACCTTATGACACAAGAAACCATTACTCTTCCCATTTCAGAAAATTGAACGTTATTCAATTACACAAAAGAAAGTTGTTAATATCAGAATAAAAATAAACTACAATAGACATAAATATCAACTCTTTACAGTTCCAAACACAAAAAATGCAATTGCCAAGACAAAAAACACACAATAAATTATACAATATTGACAACAAAAAAGAATAACACAACATTTACCAATTTCTCTTCAATCATGATCTCACATCCTTTAGCACTCCACCCTTTTCCAGCTCGCCAACTAGATCCCGAAGAGCCGGAACCTTCATGGCCAAAGTCCGGTAAAGTCTAGAGTAGCGAGCCCGAGTTCCATCTGCGGTTCTACCAAGGGCAAGCAAGCTAAGAGCCTCGGGAAGTTCGGAGAACACGTCTTTCAGTTCCTCTAAGCTCATGTTTTCCAGAACAGATGGTTTCGGTACAACTCTAATGATTTCACCGCCTTTTGGTTCTTGAACACGTGTGTCGGCCTTGATGACTAGTTCGGACTGTGAATTCGCGCCACATTTTATAATGAATGGGGTTGAGGTGCCTGTGTTGAACTGCAGGACGTTCCACTGTGCCACATCGGTTTCGGTTCCAGACCCCGAATCTGAAGATGGTTTTGCTGCGTGCGATGTTTCTTGTAGGCGATCATCTTCTTCGGGAATTGACTGCAGCAATAGAAGACAATTTAAATACATGATCACAAAGATCAGAAATGAGCAATCAAAATTGTGCACACACGCAGTCTGCGAGTGACCCTACCATTGCGCCTCCATTAGCAATTTAGGCAGTGCTTGGATAGTAATAATTGCTCGGGAATGGGAATGGGAATCAAGAATGAAAACTGTGTTTGGATTAGGACTTTCCGGTCATAAGAATGACGTTGGAATGGGAATCCAGTTTCCAATCTTGACTAGCATTCCCGTTCTTTCTTTTCAATCCAAATGTTACCTTTGTGTAAAGTCTAAAGTATTTTCCGTGCAATAACAATTAAGCTTAATGTCCATTTTGTTTCTTCAAGTGATGTGCGAATCCAATTTGTTTTCCCAAACCTCTTTTTCAACTGAAGGTTATACCACAAATACATAGAACTCGTTTTTATAGCAAATAATGTTCATTGAAAACTCTAGCAGTGTTATTGCTTATACTAGGTTTAGTGAAGTCTAAAATTCCAATGACTACCAAAATACAATGGTTTCAAGTTTATTCCGTTTTTCCTCATCCAACTGACGATAAAATAGTGCTGGCAGAAAAGAAGGCAAAGACAAAGTACATAAGCACAAGTACCTCAACTTCGAAACGAGCATCGGCAATTTGCCTCTGAGCGCATGGGTGATCAATGTCGAGAAGGGACGGCATGCGTTCTGCAAGTTCATCCAGAGTTGCAAGCATTGCTTTCTTCTTACTTCTACTCAAGGTTCTTGCAGAGGTTTGTCTCACGATATCCTGTCCAGTTATTGTAACCATATTCTTTATTATTTGACGATAAAACGACCATGAAGTAAAGATACTTGTGTAATTTTGCAAAGAGACGGGTACCTTGACTTGCTTCAAAATGCTATCAAGAGAAATCAGAGAAGCTAATCGAGCATCTTCAGCTGCAGTAGATGGGTGTCGAATCGGTGATGCACCACCTTCCAGTGTTAGTAACGCTATATCATTTCTCATCTGTTGCAAAATCTGATATAGAAACAAAGTTAACGTCACGGTTCGACCAGCACTTTCAGCACCCAAGTGTAAAATCAACAAATATTAGTCACCACGGATACTGCAGACTTGACTATCCAATCCCTTTTTTCTATTAACAATGCTTCAGTTTATCAAAATTTCCTTTTTGTCTTAAGTTCTATCACTCAGCAAATAAATGATTAATTATAGAGATAATTTGACGATGCAAGCTATTGGATTATGTTAGTGTTTGTAATTAAGCTATATGGTTAGAGAATATAAGGTTGGAAACACTTATCATAAGAATCCATGATTACTTGATAAAGAAAATAGAATTTCAAGAAACGATTACCAAGCAAGAATAATACCTTTCTTCGCTTGTGATCAACAGACTCGAGCGCTGATCGTAGCTTTGCCACTTGTGCTGTGTCATCTGCCTGTTCAGTTGCCAATGTGCCAGCAATGTCCTAGAGAAATTAAAAATTAGTAAATAAGCAATAATCAAACACATACCTAAGAGCTTGCAACTTAATACTCCCTCCGTCCCAAAATGAGTGTCTTGTCTGTCTTGCATTTTTGTCCCAAAATGAGTGTCCTCTTTCCTTTTTAGGAAGTTTTATATAACATGAATTACCAATTACATCTCAATAATAAGTTAGTATCCATTGAGCTTGTTAGAACACATGTCCATGGGGATTGGGGATTTAAAAGTAATTATACCACACTAACTTCTCCTTAATTATTCTCAAAATAGAAAGGAGGAGACTAATTTTGGGACGGAGTGAGTAATAAATAAGAAAGAACAAAAGCAAGAAAAGAAGAATATGCCGTACATACTCACAAGACATATTAGAACTAATCTAGTGAACATGGATATGCATCATAATATAATGTGGACGCAACAAATTTATAGATAAACAGATGAAGCGGTTGAGGGGTCAAGTGTTATGGTCAAGCAAAATATAGGCCATTCACCAGAATTGCTTGCACAAATATTTTCGGTCACCGGCATTTGAAACACTCGTTGTGAGCACCTTGATGTGTTTATTCAGAAGAGCTATTCAATATCTAGTTTCACCCAAGAACAAGGCGTACCTTCAAATGCTGCAATTGAGAAGTATAGACCCTCTTTGCATATTCAGATAGGAGCAGTCCAAGAGCATCTGTATTGGGAGGCATCGCAGCACCAAGTCCAGCCATCCACCCGTCCATTATTGCAGTTGAAAGAAGCTCTAACTGACCTGATGCCCCACCATGACTATCGTCTCCAGTGATAGAAAGAAATTCAAACTTCTCAGCAAGCCATGCTCGAATTTGACGCTGCAACTCACCGGCCGGGGTGTGAACAAAAAGAGCAGCAAGAGACTTATTTCCAACTGCAAAACTTTTGGCTTCCTCGGTTATCTCCCTAAGTTTTCCACCAGTAACATGCTGCCTCCAAGTGCCCTGCACATTTGAGTTCATAAACAAAATTGACGTAACTTTTGAAACACGCAGGACAACAAAGCTGTGACTACAATTTTTTCCCTTTTTTCTTCTGGTTGATTTGTAATTCCAACTTAGAATCTACAACCTTTGGGGCCATCCTCAGGTATTTATATCAGTTAGTACCCAATGCTTCAGCTCGGGGCTACACATCTCAGGATGGGGGCTCAAAAGTCAAAGAGCTCTAGAACCTTAGGGAGAAAATAAACAAACTACAAGAGCAGCTACCTCATCAATTCCTCGTAGCTTTAAAACAACCGATGAAAATTTGGACTTCTTTTCTGGCTTTAAATTCACTTTAAAGCCTTGGATCTGTTCATCAGCATACCGCACAGGAGATCTTCCTGGGCTGTTACCCCTGCTGGAAACTCTACTGCGTCCAGTATTAGCCTTTTCCAGAAAGCACTCAATAGGTGAAATCTACTAGTCAAAAGAAGGAATTATTGGTTACATCAATAAAAAAACGTAAGTCACAACACAAATTCTCAAACAAGAAAGCCTTTTAAAAACATAACTCTGTTGTTACCTTGATGGACTGAAGCTCTGGCGATCTAGCAAGTAAAGATCTTATATACAAAATCCTAACACGGGAAACAAGCATCGTATCCATTACTCTCTTTGGTTCCATTTTACGGATGAAAGAGAAAACGGCGTCTCTAATTTCAGCAAGTATTTCATGCTCTCTAGAAGCACCTGCTTTAATAACTGCAGCCAAAACCTGCAATTTTATAAGAAGACAGATTACATCGAATAGTAATGAAATTGACCATGAATGCATTAGCGCAAAAATGTGTTATAAAGACTTTTTAATATGAGGTTTTAATTTAGAGAAAATAATAATGGTAAATATTTGACGGGCACTGGATCAAAAGACAGATAGTTCGGTACATGGACTATTAAAGCAATCAACAAACCTACCAGCATCAATAGCTTGTTTGCTCCATCAGAAATTGCAGCAAGACTGTCATATTGATCAGGATCGAAATCATTCAGAGCAGCAGTCAGATACTCCCCGGCTGGGGTTATTTTAACTTTCTCAGTACCAGATTTGACTAAAGCAACAGTGCCGTCAGTAGTCTTATCAGTTGGCGACGATGATGGAACAAGATCCACAGAACGCCTTTTACCATTCATATTATCATCATTCCTGAATAAAAGCATTGCCAAAAAAGTTCAGTACCTAACATTGACTGAAAATTGTACGTTACATGATAATAATCATCTGATTGGACAGCAAACTGTACCTCCCAAGGTCCTGAGGCTGAAAGTTCGGTGATTTACTGGATAATGGACTAGACACCTGGAAAGAAAGATAACAAATTCTTGTAAGAATTAGCCATATCAAGGCTTACAAAAATATGCAATATACAAACACAATAAGCAACACAGAAACTACTAAAAACAATTATTCACAGTCAATGTGATAACCTTTCCTCACGTCACTCGGAATGTAGCCACCACAAAAGTCGTAACCTCTAGAGTCTAGATATCACTTGTACAGTAAGACTGGGTCTGGAAAGACAGATCAGGTCTTTCAATATGTGTAACCAAATAGTTATCTTTCGATAACCATGATCAATAAAAACAGGCAAACAGATACAGAGTGCTCAGTGTTTTGAAGTGATGCCAAAATCAAACAATGGGCCTTCCTCTATAGATGATAACATTGATGTCATAAGCATCCTCGCTCCTACTTGTCACTGAAGCATTATTCATCCTACATAAACTATCACTCAACTTCCAATAACTCATTTAATATTTAAGATGTAACAATTTAGTCAACATCAAAATGGAGAGTGAATATTGACAGTTTAGCTCAGGGTATCATATAGCTTACAGACTGATGAAGAAAATGCTAACTATCATGAAAATGTGCATACAATCTCACTCATATCATCAAGTCAATAAGGACATCGCAAAACCAAATATGAATTTGGAATGCAGTTCAATGAAATTGAGCTTAAAAAGAACTTTCTAGCCAATCCCAACAAAAAAACCCAAGGAAAAAGGATGGATTCAACAATAATCATAGTTAGCATAACAAGGAAATAAGGTCAATATTACTATATGCGAGATAATTGGAGCATAAATTATTTTCTTGCAACTAGAAATATACATTTCATTAAAATATATCAAAAATAATAATTATTCAAACATGGAGAAAATAAATTACCTGGGGAGATTGAACCAATGATGCTTTCTCCGTTAATCTTTCAAACAATTTCTCATTTTCTTCATGAAGCCTCTGAAAAGGTGACACATTACCCTCCCATATTAGACTCCAGATTTATAAGGATTCGCATTGCATGTGTAACTAAAAATTGGATTAAAAGGGAACAGATACACTATCAAGCTCATTATCATTGCCTGAAGGGTGTCCTCAGGCATCATTTTTTCTCTGAGAAACACCAATCAGTGAATCTAGGAGCAATGAACACCAGCCAAAAACAAAACAAAAAAAAAAAACTATATGTTAGAAAACTATTTTTCTTGGTTTTACTTCTAACCTATGCATTGACTGCCATCTTTAGTATATTATTCATTGAAGTTTATAGGATACAGGTAGCAGACCTCAATAAGCGCATCACGTTTCTTGAGTTCCTCTTCAAGCTTCTTGGTTACTGATGAATCCAAAACATCCCCAGTTGCATTGGAATGTGATAGAACTCCAGGTCCTGATTCTGAAACTACAATTGACCTTGTTTCACGAGAACGAAGGGCTTCATTGAATTGTGATTCCATGCTTTTTACTTTGGCCTACAACAGAAGAGGTAAAAAATATTGCAAACTTACAGTGCATAAAAGAACTTTCCTGACCACAAAAGTCTTGTCCTTGGTATATAATCTTAAAGCAGAACTTCAGAGAAAATATTCTTTTTGAACTGCCAATAAGCAAACGAGGAAGTTATAGAAGATATGGCATACTTGTGTTGTGCCCCTACGAAAGTGGCTTTTCTGGGTTATCAGCAACACTTATTTTATGAATGGTGTTGCATTTTAGTCATTGTCTTCTTTTATTTCTTTTCCTAGTTTGGATTACAGATTCACAAGTGATGCAAAATGCAGTTGCTTCACCCAAAAGCTTGACATGCAGACATCAGCATTGTAGGAGCCTTGTGACCTAGAACATTGGTCCTTTGTGCTTGACACAGATCATCATTAGACAGTGTATGCCTGTCATTTCATATCTCTTAATTACTTATGTACTAGAGTCTTCGAGGCATCTAATATATTGACAATTCTCTTTTCCATTCTTGTCCCTTATTATTCCAACAGTACGGAAAATCGACGCAATGTTTACTGAAAATTTGATCCTGTTGAAGTTTTGTGGTTAGAATTTGTACCAACACTTGAAGAGATTCCCCATGCTTTCCGTAATTCATGTTTCAACAGTGACAACACAGTAGATTATTTTTCCTTGTAGCACTAGTATCCTCAAGTGACAGCCCATAACTCATGACATCGCATGTGTCTGAGAGAGAGAGGGAGAGAGAGAGAGAGAGAGCAAACCTGCAAGGTTCGAATTGTTGAATCTCGTTGTTGTAATTGCAATTTTTGGTCTTCCTCCAACTGCAACAGCTGAGCAACTTGACTTCTTAGCTGAGCATTTTGTTCCTTCTCTATCTTATGTTTCTCTTCAAGTATGATATTCTCTGACTGAATAAAAAAGAAACAAGAAATGGCTTAGATACATGCTCATCTGAAGTGGTTATATGATCTCTGTTAAAACAGTATAGATAATACAAAACCCTAAGTGAACGTTTCTCTGCTGCTCTATGCATATACATAACATGTGGCTAAACTAAAGAAGTCACAATTACATTACACAACATAGGCTATATAAATCTGAATAAGTTGATGACGAAAAACAAGAGAGAGTTAAGGTGCAACAAGCAGATAGCATACAATATAAAATACGAAAAACTATACTAAGTTGATGAAGTTACAAAACCTTTAAATCTGACTGTAATGCATATGAAACTTTCCATGCCTTCTGAACTTCATTGAACAGCAGGACGCATTGATCATTTGCTTCCTTAAGTGCTTGTTTTAGACCTAAAACCTCTTGATTCAGATCTTGGGTTTTCTTTTCCTTATCGTACAATTCCTTGCGTGCATCATTAGCCTATGAAAAACATCACAAACAAAACCTCAGTGGAAAATTTTTACATTTCACAAACATGTTTCTAAAAATGCACCTTTTAGCAAAGCACTTGACATGTATAATATGCTAAAAAATCATATCTGATCATTCTGCAAACAAGTTCATGCGAGAAAAAGAAGAGGAAAAAAGAGAGATAATCCTATAATTAGTTCTGAGCTTTTAGTGTAATTGAGCTGCCTTTCCATTTTTATAATCAACAATTTAGTTCTGTGTACTGTCTTTCTGGTTCTCCTTTAGTATGAGCTCCATATATCCAAAAGCAATCCAATTCTATTGAAAATAGAAAGTCATTTCTTTCAACAAAAGACACAACTAGAATGCATACAACTTAGGATAAGGGGAAAGGTAATAGAAACATGATACATTGAAAGGCACTAGTTGTTGAGAGTAAATCATAGAACAGAAGGGACAAGCTATAATGAAAATAAATGCATTAACATCGGAGGTCTGAGCAGAACTTACAATATCTCTCCATTTTTTTATGGTATCACGATTTCCAAGGCTTAGTACAGCATTTCTAGCTCTGGAGGAGAAATTAAGAGAAGCTAATGTCTCAGAAAGATTTGAAATATTTGGAGACACATTAACTATCATCAAAGTTTTTGAGCTTCCACCTACAGTAAGAAAAGTTTATGATAAGAATAGTAAATGATTTGACTTCTACATCTCAGTTCCATATTGAAAGAAAAATGACAACTATAATAAAGACTGATCTCTGGCTGAAAGAGAAATGATAGAATTGGCAGAGTGACCACTTTACATATATTGGAGATGAGGTATACAGATGATATAGATACAAACCAGAATTACTTATGTTCAACAATAAATGTGTTCTTTTATCCAAAAAATTATCAAATACTTGTCATATTTTGACAATAATCATGTATAGATACCAAATATTAAGCTTTTAAATGGGACAATAATAATGGTTGAAAATCTGTGAACTAACTATTTTGACAATAGATACACAATACTTCATGCAGATACTACTTGGACTGGCACGCAAAGAATGGTAACATGCAGGATTTAATTGGTACAAGAGAGAGTGGAATAATTACCAATTGAGTCTGCAAGTATTCTTGTAAGCACTGAATTTTCATAAGGAATAAAATCCTTCTTTGAGGTTACAGCAGATAAAACATCTCCCAATCTACACATACAACATGAACAAAGTGAGAACATAGTACAGAACACCCACTCAGAAACCATCAAGTGTTCAGCAAAATGCTTCTTTACATCAAATGAGGACAAGAATCTATTATTTAGTTTTAGGGCATAAAAGTACGTTGTCTGTGTGTGATAAATAGATAAATAAATAAAGGTTGCAGAGATATCCAAATTGTAATTGAAGGCAAGCAACAAGCGAAAGCACCATATATTGTTAAAATGCTACTCTACTGCAACATACGCTGAAAGAGACTTCATAATGTGCAGCAAGTCAGTCACACGCTCCCCACTATCTTCTTCTGTAATTACACCATCACTTCCAGCCAAGTCAACAAGAGAAAGTTTGCTATACAAATTTTCTCCCGTTATTGAATTGTTATAGTATATGTGTATTGTGATTATCCTGACAAAAGTATGAGAAGAAATCAGAAAGAAGAATTAAATATTTAATACACCCAAGATATACAAATATGGATATATATCTAGACCCAAAAAACACAGTGTCTATTTTCTGATAATGTCCCTTGTACACTCATTTTTCAAACATCCTACTTTTCAGATCAAATTATTTTTCAAGTTTTGAGTCCAGGGTTGTCTCTCACTGGTTACATCCTGTAACTTCATGCGACAATTTTGCATCACAATTTTAACATATATGAGGATTGAGGATCCATCCCAACAACCAGTTTTTTGTTTGATCAACTGAACACATCAGGCTGCAATATTTTGGAAATAATGAATCATGCTGAAAAACTTAAAGGGATAAAAGCTATAACAGCCATTTTGCAAAAAGCAGTGTAATTCAGAACTATTACAATCATCCTAAACAATCAAGAACAATCCTCTAAAAGTTAAACCCAGCAGTCATAATAAAACAATATGCAAGGACTTCTCAGAAGATAGAAGTATATCCTATCTCAACTTTTCTAAGGATTCTTTGAAATGATGCTTAGTATGGTACTAAAATAGTGTGTGAATTACATTTTTTAAAAGGAAATTAAATGGAAGACAACAAAAGCACATACATGATAACCATATTAAAGAAAGATTGAGGTGTGTATCATACAAATGAGAAACATTAAACTTTGAGACACCATTTCCCCGACTCTGAAATGCAGCCTTCAAGACTCTAGAGAAGTCCAATGGGTTATCAACTTTTTCCTGCACAAGTTCTGTACAAGACTCTGGTAACCCAATGCTTATCTTCGGTAAACTGCTTTTTGATTCTGAGAGCAAATCCCTGATCTGTGAGAAATGAAAGGGTGGTCATATCAGAATCCCATGCAATGCTAAGCTAACACT
>JAYMTK010002045.1:0-14715 GCA_036897405.1 Pelargonium myrrhifolium | reverse complement strand
CTTGTTCAATTTTTTTTTTTTTTTTTTTTCATCAACAGGCCACCATGGATGGTTGAAACAGAGCCGAAAGAGATCGGATTCGGAATATATGTATGAGACAGTTGAATTCCTCAGAACAGAGGTAGAAGTAGAAGCTCCAACAGGCAATGATTTTGATGATTTGGATACACATGTTTTTCAATGTGAATGTAAAATAGATATGCATTTATCGGTTCACGAATAGCTGTATTCTGTTATTAGCTATCAATTTGAAAGTAAGTGTAACATGTCTTAAATGTATTTGAATGAGATACTGTAAACTCTTTTAGGATTTTAATTATGTGATCCTTTTTCTCCACATGACACTGACTAAATCGTTCCTTTTTTTCTAATCTTTGGTTTACGCACAATAATCCTGTGTACACGCTCGCTATATTTACATTTTCAAAATGTCAACTAGCTCGTACCTCGATCTTTCATCTTTTAAGAGAAAGTCTCCTTTTATGCTTGTGAAACTGCGTAAACCAAACTTTAATCTTCAAATTTACCAAATCTGCTGACCATTTCAAGGGAAAGAAGTCATTCCTCCCTCCTCCCTCCGTCTCGCTGGTCTAACTCGAAATATTAACATCCGAAGCTTCCATGAACTGGACCTCTTATACTGAACCATCCTATGTCAGCTTAACTGAGAAGGATGAAGGATCCACTATAGCCTCTAGGCCCTGGTTTTTGACTTGATCTGTAAGCCTAAAATGCTTACTTTGCTTATAGTCAAAATTGTTGTCAATACCTGTTTGCGCGAGAGGCTTCGGACCCTCTAAAGGATGGGTTGGCAGCTGTTCTCCAAACTTCTCTCCACTGTCTCGAGCTGCCACTTCTTTCAAATTGATAGTTTTCGGGTTCTGCATGTGGTCTAGACGTGTTGTTTCCATTGCGTTTCTTCATTGTATTCCTCATCTCTTCTTCAGCATCATACCACGAGCGCTGCAATAATATAAGGTAGTCGACATGGTTAAGACAAATACCATTTCAACCAAATAAAAAACCATATGTATAGCATAAATAAAATTTCAATGTCTACTAATTCCAAAAGGATTCAGGAATTTCAAATAGACATCATTCATGTTTCCTAGAAATTTCCCAATAATCACAGCATCAGTAGTGTCTATCTAGAAACTTCAAATAGACATCATACATGTTTCCTTCATATTATCCTTCTATTCAAGGCAATCTTGCAAGAAAACACGATAACTCATTCGAGAGTGCGCTTGCAAGATACAACACTCCAGACAAACTTCTGTAGAGCATTTGGTAAGTACAGTGATATACATAATAACCCCAAAGTATTTTAGAATCTTATTATCCTGTCCTTGCATTAGATATTGTTAAAAGATGTGTTCATATTAGCAAGCAATCTTTGATTGCTTAATGTTAATGTTAGGGATGTGGTAGATTTGTATTAAATATAAGATGATTTCCTTTCCTTGTATATCTATATCCTACCTCCACTTGCATATTGTTAAACTTGACTCCAACCCAAAAGCTAAAACTATAGGTGGAGGGCCCAACTAGTATTTCAAGTGATGATTGACTTCACATCCTTCCGATGTGAGATTCCTTAACACTCTCCCTCACAAGTCGGGAGTACCACTTAACACTCCCCTCACGTGGATAGGTTGACTTAAGTGGGGAGGCAAGACTGACGGTGACCAGATCCAAACAAACCCAACTCTGATACCATGTGAGATTTGAGAGAATTGTGTGTATTATTCGCAATGGGTGAACCTCATATATACACAATAAACAGAGTTAGGATGAACTAAAGATCCTATAAATTAGTTTCAATCCCTATTTTAAAGAGATTGATAAGTATTCTAACATTATAGATTCGAGAGAATTTGGAGCATATTATTCACAATAGGTGAACCCAATATATACAATAAAGAGAGAGTTATGATAAACTAAAGATCCTATAAATTAGCTCTAATTCATAATATAGAGATTGATAAGTATTCTAACACTCCCCTCCTCAAGCTTGATCATAAATATCATATGCACCTATCTTGTTACACATGTACTCTATTCGTGGACCTCTAAGTGATTTTGTAAAGACATTTGTCAAAACTCAAAAGAATGTTGGAGTTGACAGATTCAGCCCTTCAACCAACTTTTCTCTTACAAAGTGACAATCTATCTCTCCCAACTTGTTTCTTTTGTTCTGTACAACTTATCTCTCACCTCTCCCATCTCATTTAATTCGTTTTTCTTTTCTTTCTCCAACCCCAAAAACTTTCATTTCCTGTTGTAATCTTTTCACGTATAAGGATGTGAGACCAACTCAATGCTTAATGGTTGGCAGTTCATAGGAAAGCATCTCAGACTGCTCTCTACCTCACATTGTAGAAAAGCATAACCCCCGTCACCAAGAGTTGCCCTAAGTCGGGAATGAGCAACATAGTTATGCATGTGAGAATGTGACAGTTCATTATATGAAAGAACACACACACACACGAACTGAACAGAAAAGGCAGATCCTTCTAAAATGAAATAAAAATAAAACAAAATAAAAATATGTCAAGGACCTTGTTGGGGTCAGAAAGTACTGCATACGCCTCTCCAATCATTTTGAAAAGCTTGTCAGCATCCTTGTGGACTTCTTCTCCTACCTCATCTCCACTATCAATTTTTGGCAAGGCTTGGCTAGCCTACATTAATAACAAACTGTTAAAGATGTTTAATTGAAAAGGCACATAAATAAAGTATCAGAAATAAATACCTTATCAGGATGATGTCTAAGTGCAGCTTTTCTATATGCCTTCTTAATTTCTGATGGCGAAACAGATGGTTCAACTCCCCTGTCCATAATTTGAAGCAACCATAGATACCAAATTCAGAAATAACGAAATATTATTAATTAATTTATCTGATTAGCATCAGCTACTACTCCAAACAAGATAAAGGCACAATCACCCCTGAAGAAATCAAACAAATGCCATAGAATGAATAGCAGAAAAGGAACTGAGCATAGTGACATAAAGATCAGCAAAGCTCATAGACAATACTAAGAACTAAACATCAAGCCAGAGAGTGAGATAGTGAGTTGATAGAAAGTTAAGCAGAATGAAGAAAGAAAAACAAATAACAGCAACTAGGTGCCAAAAGATGAAGATGCAATACTAACGACAATGTTTTTTGTCTAACTTTCAAGTTGCCATCAACAATTAATACAACAAAGTTGCTAGATACAAAATCAATAAACGCAACAACATGATGGAGGCCAATGAGACCATATATGAACAACCCAATCAAAGAACACTTACAAGTAACAACTAATTCTTGCATCAAAATGCCCCTATAAGCTTGTGTGATGGACTAGGTGAAATTCCAAGTAAATTTAAAAATATAATAGAAAAGTTTAATTGGACTTCAAAGAATATCTATACTATCTATAAGAATGTCAACTTTGTAATGTGTTCTCACACTTACAGATATAACGGTTGGCATATAAATTATAATTATAGTTGAAATTGTAATGAAAAGTCCCGCATTGGAAAAACTTAAAGTGAATAAGCTACATATAATGGGGAAACCAAAACTCTACTGACAAGATTGACATTTTAGAAATGGAAGCCCAAGCCCTTATATGAAGCTCAATTATAAAATTTTACATGGTACTAGAGCAGGATAATCTTCTTCAAGAATGAGCCTGATGAACAGCAAACAAAATTCAATACATCACGCCACATATAGTCAATTATATTTTACGTGATAATTCACAATAAATTTGTTAGACACAAAAAAGATGAACTTACAAAATAAGGTACATATCCAAGGGGATTTCCTTTCTGGCCTTTTCTTCTATTTCAGAGAGTCGCAGCTGAGCATGTCTTAGATCATTTGTCAAGCTAACTGATCTCTCAGACACTCTAGACTGATTGGACTTCTCTTCTACTTGCCTACTGAGGAGTGTTACAAGTCTCCTGAGATCACTAGCTGCTTGTCCATAGTCTCTAATCATCTCATATAAAGTTGCCCGTCTAGATAGTGCCTGTACAAATATGCACAAAATTAAATCACTTACCTTGCCAATAATGATATAGATTCCCAAAAACATACAGCATACAAGGATATAAATAAATTAATAAGTATGCATGTCTAACCACATAATCAAGTTTTTGTTTTTTTTTTTTTCAGTCGGTATTGTTTTAGACTCTTGCTGGGTTCTACACACAACACACATAGGAGGGTCAAAGCCATGAATGACAACACAAATTAGTTGCATATTCCTTCAATATGTTTCTACTGGATTAGATAAAGATGGAACTAGAAGAGGTTTTATAGTAAAATTGCAGAACCCATAAGGTAAAGACCTAAATAAATATGATTCCAAAACTCTAATCCACAAGAACTCAATTGCCAGAATCAGCATCAGCTGTTAACTTTCTATCTGAAGTTCTTCATAACTTTTGGAATAATCTATTTATCTGACTGCAGCCCCAAGGCTGTATACACATTCCTCATTTTGATCAAGTTCCAATTACTTTAAGGTGAAGCAAGCCACAGATCATAGTGTTATGATGCATCACAGGTTAGACAATTACCAAGCTCTTCTGGCAAGAAAACAAGTCTATTGTTCCAACACAGACAAGCTGTTTTAAGTACTACCCTCACATGCTTTTCTCATCACTCAGATTACGCAGAAATAGTTACCCTATGTAATTATATAATACTTGCCACTTACTAACTATTACTGACATGAAAACCAGTACAATTTGTCAATACAAACATGCTATCTTATGCTCAAATTTGTTTTAAAATGTGGAGGGACATTGAGTATGGTCAACCTCAATTTGACAATATAAACGTTTGAGGTGAATTCTTCAGGTTGGACAACCTCAACTCCTAGAGGGCTGACATATTTGATTGTGTTTCCATAGAGAAAGCATAAATTCTTACAACATCTTCATGATTTTCTCGTGACTCAGATTATGTGGGAAAAGGATGCATTATGTATTGTGTACAACCTATATCCTTGGTATGTAGTCTCTTCCGAAAAAGGGAAATCCAGATTGCCTATTTTACCGTGTCATGTCATAACCAAGACACAGATTTGAATCATACTTCAAATTTCAAAACCTGCCCAAACACAACAATTTGGGGCAAAATGACAAATGGGCTTAATTTACATATGTAAATTTTAAACATATTGAACTAGAGTAGGCTCCTGACCTCAAAGACTATTCAAGTAAATAATCATCTGTTATTGTTCTATCTAATTTTCAAATTTAGCTAACTTTATGAAATACGAACAAGCAAACTAGAACGAGTTTTGCTTGATATGTGTGATCCTCTACACACCACATCACACGAAGTCACGAACTACTGCCAAACAGGGGACCCCAGAATTTACTGTCAGGTTCTAAACAAAATTTGTCGATGTTTACGGTCAAGCCATACCCAGACCATGGATGAGGTTCAATCTTCCTTGATACATGCTAAACTTGACTCCAACCCAAAAGCTTAAGTTGATAGGTGAGGACCCAACTAGTATATCAAGTGGCAACGGACTTCACATTCTTTCAATGTGGGATACATTAACAATACCCAAAACTACCATACGTTTTACCGCCAGAAAACCAAATCTAAGAGTTATAACATTAGCTTTAAGGAAAACCTTCAGATAATTTCCATCGAGAGCTATAGCTAGGCTGCAATCTGCAATAGCATCAGTAATTTGCCCCAATGAATTGTAAGCAGCAGCACGATTGCAAAAACAAATGGCTGCAAAACAGCGAGACTCCACTTTACAGGACAAAGCAGCTGTATAATGTTCAATAGCTTCGGCATGCCTGCCTGCTTGGAAGGATTCATTCCCTGCAGCCTATAGCCAAATCCAATAAATGCATCAAGGACAGCAACACCAATAGAAAATACATTGTAATGCATTTTTTTTTTTTTTTTTCACTTTTTCAGAGTAGTTACCATAGGACATTAAAACTAAAATAGAAAGTTAATTACATATGAAGAAAGAAACAAAATTAAATTTGGCTTATGCAGGTGAAATGACAATTACTTAAGCCAGACAACCAACCACTCGATGTAATTCTTTTGTCTTGCATACCAGTGGGAAGTTTTTCTTGCATAAACCATGAAGCAGGAAATACTGTCGAGTGTTGACTAGAGTTGTTCAGGAGTTATGTAGGTAGTTTAAGAGCACCACCTTATCCCCTTCCGGAGGAAAAAGAGTTCGTCAGTTCCACTATTCTTTGTTTCATTCCATTTACCTCTCCAACCTGGGTTCTAGAATTACATGTTAGTTGATGACTCTAATGAGCTTGTATACAGCTTTCTTTCTTTTCTTTTTTTCTCTCTTTTTTTACTTTATAGTCAAACCAAAAACTTGGCACAATCCATCTTAATACAAGTTAAACTCCATTCTGGCACAAATACAAGCAATTACAGCAAAAACTTGGAAAAATTAACTTTTATCTCACCTTATAATACTTTTAGTGAATAATTCACAGAGATGCTTGTAAATAATTTACTATGTAAGAGTATCAGTACATTTCAAAATTTTCTCGCATATAGGTTTCTTTAAAACCAATCTGGACTGAAGTGCATATTGTTAAATTTTCAACCCAAAAGCAAAAATATAAGGTGGAGACAATATAACTGGACCGGATGTCAAACTGGTCTATTGATCTGGTCAACAGTTTGATCAGTCCCAGCTGCATTGACGGTGACGTGGTGCCAAAAAAGTTTTGAACTGGTTTGGCCACAATCCCATCTTCCAAAACAGAACCGGTCAGATTTTAAATCTTTAGGTGAAAGCTCCCAACAGGTAAATGAGATGATCTTAAGTCTGCTCATAACGATGAGGGATGCATTAACACACCGTCTTACACGGAGGCCAGACAACATGGACTCTATACACAAACCAAGAATAAATGGGGAGACAACACAAACCGGTCACAAGCCCAATGCCAAACCAGCCCTTGTACCAATCCCAAAACCTATGGTTTAGGTTGGAAGAACTCAACTGGTAAAGGAAGTGGTCTCAAACTCCATATACAATTGATGAGGGATACATTAACACGAGTCATATAGCATAGTATCTAAGTACTGCACTAATTATGAATTATTAATGCAACACACAGAAAAGAATCCCCTGAAACTGAAAACCCTTTTGTGATGCAAGATAGTGTTACCTCTACACAGGACATACATCTTTGAATAAAACTCGCACTGCACATGAGATGAGTTTAAATGGCTATATACCCATAACACCGCATGCCATGATTGCAAATATAACATAAATTTAATCACAGGAAGAGAAAAAGTAGGAGGGAAATACCTTATGGCGTATGAGCTCGCGTACAGTGGCAGCTAATGGAATTAATGATTCCAAAACTTTACCTCCATTCCTAAATAGAAATAGTATTAGGAACTTCAAGCCACCAAAATAATAGCTTCATCGTAATTGATTACATAAAATAAAATATGTATAAAAATAGAACATATAATATGTGCAAAGATTATGAGTTACCTTTTCGAGATAGACCCCTGCTCCTCCTGCTTCTCCAGTGATGCAACAGCCTCTTCCAGCCTCCCTAGATGAAAATAGGAATTGAAAATCATGCGACAACGCCAAAGTCTATGGGAACAGTCTTCTGAGAATTCAGAAGCATCCAGATTATCCGAGTGGCCATCAGCATCAAAAAGAGGAGCATTCTTTTCAGCAGAATCAATGGTCTGCTCACAAAGCTGAATTACCTCTTCATACCTCCGCAGCTGCGAATAAGTTAACACAAATACTGACTAACAATCTTTTGGTGCTTTATTAAATAATAAAAAAGACTGCATTTGTAATTTATCTAGTTTTTGGTTTATAGACGGACAAAAAACTTGAGAAAAAATTAATAATAAAATAACAATTTACAGTATATCAAAATGAAGCACGGACCATGAAAAGTGCATCTCCTTTCATTTCAAGTAATTTTTCTGAGTGCGAACTTATTAACAAAGCCTCAGAAATTAATTCCAGAGCACTCTCTGCATCACTAGATGTTTTCCTCTCCATAAGTGCAGCAGAACGGTGCAAGCATTCAGACACTTTCTGCCATTAAGCAGAGGAAAAAAAAAACTTATCAGTCTCAATTTTTGCGAGCAAGTTGCACAAATTAATGATATGCAAAGAAAAGGAACAATAGCAGGGTTGAACACAGATGGTCGACCAAGTAGGAATAGCCAATCAATCTCTTTGATAAGCAAACTTTACCTCATGAGATAAGGTGTTAATGAAAATGCAGTCAAGAAAATAAGAGTTCCAAGACAACTATAAGGTTTCTTTAACTCCAATGCGATCCTAATAGCTTATAAATAACTATTTTGCGGCCGAAGATACTCCAAGGATGCACCTATATGTAATACAACCATGTGCCAATCTCTCAATTCTATACATATTTAAAAAAGGTGAGTGCCAAGCATTTGTTAAAATCAAGTAAAGTTCAAAGTTTCACTGACTCATCCACTAGAGACGGCCAGTGCATTCAACCAACATCACTGTTAAGTTTTTAAAACTGGGCCACATACAATGGCTCGGGTTCCACTACTAAAAGGTCAACCCTTTTAGTAGAGTTTCACTTGCACCCTTATATGTAACCTTTTTATCTTATATTTTACCAATGTGGGAATTTAATCACCACTTCAACACTCCCCCTCACGTGCGAGCCTCGCATTTTTTAGAGCATTGAGAGTTTTCATTCCTCTGGTCTGTCCTTGCCGTATATCAACTCCGGCAAGCCACCACAACTTGGAAATAAGGGTTTTGACCATCGTCCCGGTGTCCTATATGAGGTCTGACCACACTGTCTGACTCGCCTCGCACCGGCCAGCAAAACCCTAAACGCCCGCCTCCTAACGCCCATCCACTCGCTGGCAATCTGAAAGAGAACTGATTCCGCGCCGATCTGCTCACTGCTGGCACGTCTCCTCTCACCACCGACGTTGTTGACTTCGCCATTGTTCTTCATTTTCCTCCACTTGAGGTTGGTGTATTATCATCATCATGCAGATTTTTAAAAATATTGTTATACATATAAACTACAGAGAAATTACCTTCATTTGATATCATATCCTTAGGATACTTATTAATGGATTAAATGCCACGCTTTTCTAGCTGTGCAAATATAACACTGGTGTCAAAAAAGAAGAATAAAAAAATGAAAATAGCAGAGACTAATAATTTCACTAAAGGTTCCACTTATTCACGTTTTTAAATAAAAAGCTGAGGGTCACACCAGTCAGGGTTATGCAATCTAGCCAAGCAAAGCCAAGCCTCCATCCTCTGCTCTCTAGTCCATTCGTATGGTATTGTCTAGTCCATTCGTATGGTATTGCAAAGTTTTTGTAGCATCCAAAATTTAAGGCATATTGTTAGGCTCTCAGTATCAATTTTTTTGTTTTTTTTTTTTTCGTTTTCCTTCTCAATCTTTCATTGGTGTTTGTACTTAAAGCTAGTTTTTTCTTCTTGGAAGGAAAAACACTTGTTGATATATGTACTTTTGCTGATAAAAAAAAAAAAAAAAAAAACTGGGGATTCCCTGAATCTTAGAGAACTTGAAAAAAATGCACTCAGCTTCCACCTGCACAACATAAAACTCCAACAAGGAGCAAGCTGGAACAAGATTTCCATTAGATAGCATTAATCCTTTAAATAATCCAAAAGTGAGGTCTAACTATGTGCAAGCTACATAACAACATCAACCCCCCTGTTTCCGTGAGACATAAAAATGTAAAAATGAGTTTACTATTTGGAAAACTAAAAAAAAAAAAACAGTTTTCCATTTTAAAGCTATTTTGGAAAACTAGAAAATTTTGTTTTTCAATTTTCCAAATGAAAAACTGTGCAACTAAACAAGTTTTACAGTTTTCCAGTTTTATGAAAACAATTTTCTAGAAAACTGAAGAAATACTCCACAACTAAACAGGCCCTTAGATTGATCAAACATGTCAGAAATTAACTTTCTCTCAATAGATAAAATCAATTTCCTATAATTAAAAGGGGGGCATCAATTTAAAATCTGATTCATAATAACAAAAACCCTACCTCCCCAAACAAGGGCCTATTGATATCAGGATTTGCCACCTTAAATCTGTGGTTTGTTAAAAAGGGGCTATTTGAAGACAAGAATTGCGGGAAGAAAAAAAAAGGACATACTTCAAGACTTTTGCCTTAGCAATCCCTCTAATTCCTTCCATGATATCAGAACACAAACTTTTGTATCAAATCAGATAACAACCTCAGTACTAATTTCATCAGCTTAAATCTAACTCACAAATCAAGATTTCAGAAATCATTTGAAACTGTGAATTGTAAAAGTTGAACCAGACAGGGACTCCTGGTTCAAGCTCTGGATACCGAATTGCCATATTAACTGATGTTAATACTTAATAACTTAAAATGGCTGGCACAGAAGAGCTGCATCTTAGAATTGCCACCAAAAACTGATTGTAGAAACAACTCAGACCATTATGGGAAGAATGGGATAAAAGGAGTTACCACAAGAACTTACTAAATAATGATGATGGTTATGATAATGGGTATATGACAACAATTATGGTACCTGTGCCTTTTGTAAGCCATCAGATGCTTCTACTGCAATTTTACGGTCCACACAATCACTTCCTGACTGCAAGCACACGGTATAATATCGTGATGCATCTTCAACTTCCCCAAGAGCAAGGTAACAACTTAAAAAGATAGAAAAGAAAAGAAAATGTTAGTCTGGATAAATAATATTGAATCTACAATAAACATAATGCAGACTGAGAATAGCCCGAGCTGCGATAGAAGTCATTAGCATGCAAATGAACCAAATACATAATTTGTGAATAGCAAACAAAAGTAGAAACAAGAAAACAATTTGATATCAGTATCATAGTGCTAGAGCAGAGACGGTCATATCAGCTTTTAAGATCCATGTGAATAAATATGATATTTGAACTTTAACTTAATATGACATTGTTTGCCGGTAAATGTTTGAAATACTTGCATATTCTTAAGAGCAAACGATTACAATATATAAATAATAGTTGCATTCTTGTGAAACAAATGCATTCAAGTTGATATGACCACTACCCTAATGAAGAGATCAGAAACACAGAGCAAAGCCTTACTTTGCAGCTCTAACTTGCACCTTCAAAAAGTTGGGATCTATTGCGGCAGCAACCATACAGTCTTCTATTGCATTTTTCATTCTCCCAAGAGACATGCGCGTTGCTGCACGATTGCTATAGCACAGCATTAGTGCCCTCAAACAGCTACGAGATGTCTCACTTTTAGAAATACAATTTACCCCTTCTGTGTAAAAGTCCTCAGCTTTAGACAAATCTCCATTAGCATAAGCTTGGTTTCCCCTGTATATGACATTTCATATATACAATGAACTCAAGTTGTTACACATATTTTGACACATAATCAAATTACCAAACAGAAAAATAGTATGCGATAAGATATCGGATGATATCACAAGTCATTTGCAAATGAAGAAAAAATGACTTATAAAAACCTCATTCGCCACTTCTCACATGCTTCCCGAGCTGCAATGGTTGAAGCACAGGCCAAATTGCCCTCGTTCTTCAACTCATGCCCTTTATCCACTTCAGAATTATTTTCATTTTTACATTGAAATGTAGATAGATCTCCTTTATGGCCCCGCCTAGGAGATGTAACCTTGGAAGCTTCAGCGGATGGAAAAAACTGGGCAGCAGATGTGGATGACGCATATGGAACTTTTGCATTTGGAGTTAACTTATGAGGATCCGGACAAACTTTCCCCCAACTCTTCTTTCTCTGGTGTCGCTTTGTTGTTGGTATTTGACTTTGAGCAGTGGAAGGAGCAGCAAAAGTGAAGTCAGACCCAGCCCTAAAGTCAGCAATTGGAGGAAATCCAAATTGTGCCCTCCCTCCACTGTCTTTCCTATCAATACTTGATCTCGAACTGGCTTCAAATTCTGCTGAACTAACAGTAATTTCACTGTTAAGATCTGTCTCTTCAACTGCAGATATAAAGCTTTCAGTCTCGGCCACAGAAATAGAGTCATCTGGAAGACCCTCAGCACCAAAATCTCTGTCAGAACAGTAATCAGAACCTTCCTCTTTTGTGTCTGTGACTTTAACATTACCCTTATTTATATTCATACGTTGTGTTGTAGCAACTAAATCGTCATTTACCGCAGCATTTAAAACGGTTGGCTGTGAATTAGTTGGAGCAAAGTTGAGGTCAAGAGATAAAGAATCCTCTGATGCTATTGAAGTTTGTCTCGAAAGCAGATTATCAGATGATGTTTCCTGATATGGAGAAATGTCCATTGGTGAGTAGGATCCAGAGGCATTATGGGTCTCCTTGGAAATATTTTCCTTTGAAACAAAATCTTGTCCAAGCCGCAGTTGAACAGAGGATGGTTGTTTCAACTTTCCCTTCCTGCTCTTTCCTCTTGCGTCTTTAACCACTTCCCTCTTTGTATTGACCTGCAAATTTTGGTTTACACCAGGAAATAGGTTGCCTTTATGGTTTGCCATTTTGAATTCTGCAAATGGAGTCCCTAACCCCTCTTTCTTGCTTGCAAAGCTAAATTCATCCTTCTTTTCAGGTCTAGTTATACCCAAAGCAGGGACCTCAAAAGCATTCCCCACTGATTGGAAAGCTGGTCCACTCGTCTTGAGATCACCCCTTGGTTGATTCAAAGGAACCCCTGCCTGAAAACTGAAATCTGTGGGAACGGCAACTGGTTTACTAAAGAATGGAGAGGAGGAAAACAGCTTATCACTCCCGCCAGAAGTATTTCCTGTTTCAATTTCAATCTTCAATCTCCTTGCCATATCATCTGAGTGTGCTTTCTCTATTTTCCTGCCCGGACGAGCAGAAGTGGTGAAACTACTCCCAAAACAAAAGCCGTCCTTGTCATTGGAGCTTATATCGACTTCATTGATATTTGAATTCATAATCTGCTTGGGATGCATTGGTGTAGAGCTTTTAACAAAAGAGCCACTTCCTTTCTTCCCACTTCCGAAAACAAAGCCACCCGTATCATTCGAATTCTTTTTCGACTCCGATTCCATACTTGTGCCAGACAAACTACCACTCCCAAACACAAAATTGGTCTTGTCGTTCACTCCAATGTTTCTCGAGCTTTCGTTGTTCCACTTTTTGGCATCTTCGGAAAGTCTAGACAACACGCTTTCATCTGCACTGCTGCTCCTCCCAGCTCCAAACACAAAACCACCAACATTGGCATTCACAGCTTCATTTCCACTCTTTTCCTCACCAAACCCTTTCTCCAAACTACAACTACGAGAATTTGAATCCAAATTCTTATCCCCTCCAAATACAAATGTATCATTTCCAGTCCTCCCTGGAGCAGATTGAACATTACCGGAATCGCCCCCTCCGGAGCCTGAAAAGGCCGAGACCAAGTTACCTGAAACCGAACCGAACGTGTTGAAACCGGCCAAGGACTTCGCATTCAGAGAACTATGGCTTTTCCTAACCTTAACAAATTTGGCTCGCGAAATCCCCGACCCCGACCGTGCAAAATACGGATTCGTTTCATTCGAATTCGAAAACCCAGACGATTTATCGCCAACATTTGATTGGTTCATCTAGATGATAATTATTTACCAGAAGAAAAAGAAAAGTACAAATGCAATAGAACGAAACAATCTGACCGTTCCGGCGCCTAGAATCGCCGGCGACATGTCGGAGTTGGAGGCATCGAATCAGACGGTTGAAAATGCGTCGATGAGAGTCTGATCTGACGATCAAATTGTAATTGAAACGGAACGTTTACAGTGTACATATGCGTATATGTGATCTGTTCATGGTTTTTGCTCATAGTTTTTTTCCAATTGTATGAAAGTAACAGAGATGAAGATGGTGATTGTGATTGTGATTGTGAAGGAGACAATATTTTAATTTTTTTTTCTTCTTCTTGTTTTGATCTTCTCGTGCTGTTTTCAAAAAGTTCACTTTCGTTTTTGAAAAAGAGGGAGAGAGGTATTACACTTTTGGTAAAAATAGAATGTATTAGGAATGGAGTGATATGAGATATACAAATTTGTTTTCTAAATATAGACAGAGAAGTGGTAATTAGTCAAAAATAAGAGCAATTTCATGTTGGAATATGGCATGCTGTGTTAAGTAATGTTCTAGGTCTCAAAATAAATTAATATTTAAAAAGAACCGGAGCAGAATAATATGACCAAACATATTGACTTCATCAAAATCGAGCGATCACTACAAGATAAATCTGTATCTGCTACTCTTTTTTGCTAGGCTTTTTATTTTTCTTAGCAAATATTACATTTTGTTAGGCCTTTTTGCTAGGAAATTTGTTTTGCTAGGCTTCAATAAAAGAAAAATAGCAGGAATTATTTTTTTGTGTCCCGCCAAAAAGTGGCTAGGTATATTTGCTAGGCTTCCCTAACAAAATTGAAACTTACATTTGCGATGGATCATTTTTGCAAGGCAATACCTAGCAAATGTGCAAAATTAAATAAATAAATAAAAACATTTTATCGTTGCTAGGCTTTCCATTGCAAAATAAATTCCCTAGCAAATTCATTTTTTTTTCTCTTTCCCTTTGTTTATCATATGCTCAACTCTCTCTCTCTCGTTTTTCTTCAGGAAGCTCAACAGGTAATCTCTCATTTCCCTTTCTTTCTCCTATTCTCTC
>JAYMTK010002044.1:0-14719 GCA_036897405.1 Pelargonium myrrhifolium | reverse complement strand
AATTCAAGTTAGAAAACTAGTCTAAACGTAATGCATAGCGAAAACAAAATAAAATAGTCTATAGTCATATTGTGTTTATACATTACCAATTCAAGTTAGAAAACTAGTCTAAACGTAATGCATAGCGAAAACAAAATAAAATAGTCTATAGTCATATTGTGTTTATACATTACCGACGTACCAGGATCCACGATGACAACGTATTTCTGACCATTCTTGTGAAGTGTATCCACAAATTTCTTCATCAAGTCTTGCGGAAAGTTCACGGGATCAAGAGTAAAATCCTTGTACCCATCCATGTGATCGATGTCCGTCCACATTACTTCAAGAGGGATTTGAGCTTTTGCGTAGCCAGAAACCACACCCTCAACATCAGAAACATTCTTGTAACCCCATCTGCATTGGTGGAATCCTTCACAAGACAAACATCAAACAGTTGGTGTGCACAAAATAAGTACCGTAACATAACATATAGTCTCTATCAAGGTTTAAAGATCAACCCGCCAGGTCCCCAAACTAGACCACAACAGTCCTCAAACTAAGTGATAATAGGCGGGTCCTCCCGTCCATCAAACTTAACAAATCCATTAGTGATGGTGACGTGGCGCCTGCTTGTCATTTTTGTTTTAATTTTTATTTATTTATTTTCATGAATTTTCTCATTTAAGAATGTCACGTCAACACCACCTATAAAAATAAATAAATAAATAAGGTAAAAGACCCAATTTGATCCTGAATTTTCATGTTTGAACACAATTTGATCCTGAACTTTTTTTTTTTTATTCAAAATGATCCTTGAACTTTTGCTTGATCAAATTTGGTCCTTGAACTTTCAACTCAAAATAGTCACTAAACTTTCAAATAATGACCCGAACCGGTCATTGCCATTGGGCCCGCATTGGGTCCAAACATAAAAATTCAAATACCAAATTGGGTTAATGTTTGAAAGTTCAGAAACCATTTTAGGTAAAATAAGTTTAGATACAAATATATATATATTCAGTAACCAAATTGGGTTTTAAAAGTAAAATAAAAAACGTCACGTAAAAGCCATGTCATGTAAAAGCCATGTCACGTAAAAGACACCTATTATCACTTAGTACGAGGAATGTCGAAGCAGTGGGGTTAATTTCTCTATCAAAATCAAAAAGTATGCAAGTAATCTCAGTCATGATTTATTGGCTGAGATTCTCACAAAAGACAAATGAATCCGGACGGGAGATCTGCGCCCACAAATTCATTGGGTCGCACAAATTCACTGGGTCGAGTATGGACGTTAATCGATGATGTGGCATTACCTTACTGGTCATTATTAACTGACCGACAATCTCAGCCAATAAATCACGACTCATATTCTTTTCTCAATCAAACAAACACAACATGTTATATTAACACTAACCAAACGCCCAATAAGGCATAGCCGCCGGCCGGCCGACGAGCTCCGTATACTGCTGCACCACCAACTCCGGCGACGCTCCGGCGAAAACATACAAATCAACAACACCACCAATAACCTTATAAGTCAACCTATCGCCTCCGTACACAACATCCATTCCATTACTATTCAGCATCAAAACCCCATGACTCGTCCCCGGAACCCCCGACCCGCCGGCCTCCGGCGACCGGACATCCAAGTAAAACGGGTGGGACCCGTACAGATTCAGATCGCGATTCGCGCTAGCAATATCGGCGTTCCAGAGCGTGAATTTCTGGTTCGGCGCGAGCTTGAAGGAGCTCTGGGTGCGTTCTCCGAGGCCGTAGAGATTGGACCTTTTCGCCGGAATCGAGGTCGAGATCTGGATGTACTGGTCCTTGAAGACGAGGAGGGAGGTGTCGAGGAGGGTGTCGCCGGAGGAGCGGCGGACGACGGAGAAGGAGAAGGGGGTGGTGTTGCGGAGAGTGAAGGTGAGGTCGGAGAATGGGGAGGAGAGGGTTAGGGTTTGGTTTTCCGGCGGATTGGGGTGGTTCTCCGGGAGGGATCGGTGGGGGGTTAGGGTTTTGCGGTGGATGATTTGGTCGGGAACCTCCCATCGCCGGTTATCGGAATCTGAGATTCGGATTCGTAATCGGTCGTTTGTCTCCAAACTGTCATGAACAAGAACAATGTCAACGTCACGTTGATAATGATTTATTTAATTGATTATTTTAATGACACGTCATTGTGAGAAATTACACAAAACACTTCTGAATTATACGTTTCTACAAATTGCACTCCTAAAATTTGGTCCGCTACTTTGAGCCGCCTGAACTATCCAAAGAGGTTTCCGTTTGGGAAAATATGAACTTTTCGACGGAGTTATGAGTTTTCCGGTTAAATTATAAATTTTTCAACGAAACTATGAGTTTTCTGGCGATGTATGAATTTTTCGACAATATGAAGAACATGGATGATGATAGTGTAGAAGATGGAAGAGAAATGTAGTTTGAAAATTTTACAAAAAAAAATTGGTCATGTGTTGGGCACATGATGTGAATGGTGATATTTTCTGTTAAGCTTAACCGATGGGAACATCTTTGGATAGTTTAGGGATGCTAAAAGTAACAGACTAAACTTCATGGGTGCAATTTGTGGAAACGCATAATTCAGAAGTGTTTTGTGTAATTTCTCCTTATAATTAAAGGGTGAGATAGTTAAACGGTGAGTTAAGTTAAATTAACAAAAAGAAACTAAATAACTTCATAACATTAAAATTCATAAACATTCACAATACCATAAGTAAAATGACAACTTTTCCAAAGTTTTGGAACATTTTGACCTTTAATCTTGATAAAAAATAATAGCTTTATTTCCATGCACATTCGGAGTCAGTAATTTATATTTAACACATGTGACATTAGAAAATCAGTCCAAAATTTTTTGATTACGAGTTGGATTAAGCAAATCCGTAACAACACACCCACTCTGCATGTAAAACGTGAACTCAATCAATCAATTTGACACACAACGTTTCTGCACCAGAATCAAACTAGGTCGTTTCATTCGTACTTAAAATTTAATTATCAGCTCTACAAAGCATATAAAAACTAATGAATAGTTACACATGAAACTTTTGTATTTTACATGTTTTGCACATGGATATTTTAAAGTTTTATTTTAACTTTCGACTACCATGTATTATGTCGGAGATTCTCCGTCACGGAATATTTCTTTTTTTATCATGTGTCATGCACGTGACCAAATTTTTTTCCAGAAACACCCATTTTGCTATTCTTTTCAGTTAATTTTTTAATTTTTTTAATGTTAATAAGATGATTCATCTTCTTTTTAATTTTTTAATAATTATTATGGGTATAATGTATATTAGTTGACTGATATAAAGTTACATCAGTTGCACTAATAAAGTGATGACACCTCATTTAAAATCATGGATCCGGACGGGTCGCTCCGCTTTTACAAATTCACTTGGGTGGATATAAGTGATTTTAAACGAAGTGTCATCATCTCATTGGCTTTGTTAAGTTGCAACTGATACAACTTTATATCAGTCAACTGATATACATTTTATTCAATTATTATTTATATTTAAAAATTAAAAATTATATAACAAGAGTACTTTGGTATTTTTGACACTTAACTGATTAAATATGGATGGAGAAGCCCTCAGCATAGTATAGAGTAGTCGAAAGTTAAAATAAAACTTTAAATATTCATATGCAAAACGTGTAAAATACACGAAATTCACGTGCAATTACCAAAAAAAATCTCGAGAAGAATTCTTAACAGTGAAAGTCGTGTGACACGTGTTTTGTCAATTCAAAACGGCACATGACTTCACGAGAAATGCTAAAAATTGCAACTTGTCATATTTAACTACTACTTATAGCTTAAAATAAGCAATGCCCAAAGAAAAAGACTTAAAATAAGTGATTATTTAATATACAAGTATAAAATAAGTAGAAAGGTGACCTGGCAAAGAGATTGAGATTGAGAACATCGGGACCATAAATGGAGGACCGTTTGATGAGGCGAAGACTTGCGGTCACCGACTTGCCGGAGGAATCAACGGTGGCTGATCTGATTCTGTATCCATAACCAATTGATGATGATGATGAGCTAACAAAACAAGAACAAAAGCATAAGTAGAAACCAATAAGTTGTAGAAGAAGAAGAAGATGGTTCTTGTTTTTGCTTCTCTCCATGGCTATTTCTTGGATGAGGAAAATAGACTATAGAGACACTATGGTCTCTTTTATAATCAAATCACCATTTCTTTTTTTAAAAGATTTTATTACTTTTTCTTCCATTCTTTCATTAGCTATGGACCGGCTAAAAGTAGGGTCAGTTGGGTTCAGGTTGAAGACGCCCTAACTTTAAACTGACCATACAAGGTGTTTGGGTAGATTGGGTTAGAGTCTAACAATGGCTTTTATCTTTAAAATAGTGAGAGAATGGAAGAAAAAGTAACAAAACTTTTTAAAAACCTCACATTTTGTAAGAGAAAAAAAATGACCCGACTATTTTATGCCTAAAAGTCGTTGTTCGACTCTAACCCGACCCGGCCTATCCAAAAATCCTGTAGGGTTGGGTTATGGTGTTTTCAACTTGAAACCGACCGACTTTACTTTTTGCCAACTCTATTATGGACTACTCATTTGGCTTCCATTATCTAAGATGGGTTTGTTTGGGTGACTGACTGGTAATTTGGATCATGACTTGTGATACGACACGAATTTAAGGAGGTTTAGATTTAACAATCAACATAATCGAGTTCATGTTGATTAACTCATTTAATAATGGTAAAAGACTCAATTTGACCCATGGGAATGACGCGGTTGGTTAACATAGACAATGTGAGTAGGAAGAGATCTCAGCTTCGATAACCACTCAACACACTCACGAGGAGAGGTGAAATCTTTAACTTGTGAACAAATCTCGAATGAGAGTTAGTTTGAGTGTGGTCAAACAGCTTAAAGGTGTCACCGCCAAAGTACAGACCCGCTCCAATTTACTCCTTAAACTTTCAAATATGAAGCTAAAATGGTTATTATCATTAGTTTCTTTTTTAAGTGATCTGAAATAAAATTTAAAATATTTAAATATTATTATTCGTCAATCATTCTGATGACATAAAGAGTCACGTGTAATATCCATATTCATTTTCTTCGTATCTTAGTTGAGTTTCTACTACTGATAGTTTGACCGAGACTTAATCAAGACACGGAAATGATAATCTCAACGGTCCCTCCGAGGTCACAAATTCATTGGACGAGAGTGTGAGACTCGCATTCTCTTTTTCGTAAAAGGTTGTCTAAGATTAAATCTCGTTGCATAAATAAAAACTTACTTTATCTACATAACACATGTACCTCATAATTTTTCTCAACATCCAAACAAATGTAAAACTCTCTGTATCGTTCCAATTTTATCGGATGTCCCCGAAGGGACAACAAATGTGAAACTCTAAAGTAGTGAGAGACTATATCATTCATTGCTTCAATGCAACTCCCAAATGTATAACAAAAATCGAATAGATGTAACAAACACGAAGCGATATCAAAACCTTTCTATCGGATAACGAAAGACCTGATCCATGCCTTTTCCTTCATTTCGTACACGTACATGAACTATAGTAAGCACAAAATTAGGGTATACGACAACAAAGTTTAAACTAAAAAAAAATACATGAACGCTTGAAACGGGGAGGTTTCCAAGAAAATCGACTACATTGTTGTTTCTTCTTTTGAAGACTAATCAAAACCGAAATCAGTATCATGATTCATGTACAGTTAAGTATACTTCACAACTTGCCTGCTTTTGAGTCAAGTCAGAATGTGATTTCCCGAGTATTAGTCATCGATAGGTACAACAAGAAGCTCTTCTACATCTTTCGTCACCTAAAGTTGCAGCAATGAGCCCTTCCCCGAGCCAAGTTGTCCCAGAGACAGACCATCTGCCTCGGGGATTGGTAGTGCGCGGTGTAATAGTTCTCCATGCATCCGTACTGACAAAACTTCCAGTTGTGCGAGTACTGGACGGAGGTGGAACTGTTGAACTGCTCGACCCACATTCCCATGCTCACATCCTCCATCTTGAAAAGCTGTAACCGTATCAAAACAAAATGATTCGGGTTAATAAACCGTTACAGGCCAATGCAATGCAAAGGAGCTGTAAGAATAGAATATAGATAATAAGGTTTTGATTTTACGAACCCTCAGGCTTTGATTGCCGTGTTGAGAAACTATGAATTTAGCAATGTCACTGGAAATAATATACCCGGGCCCATTAGCGTACGGAGGATATACCTCTTCCGGCCATTCCTGTTACATTCAGAGACTTATCCGTCAGATTCTTGAAAACGCACAACTAGCAGTATCTTGGTAGTTACGAGTATCAAACCCCTTTAGGAGCTTTCATTGTAGAAGATAAGAAAAACCGTGTGTGTGTGTAGAGAGAGAGAGAGAAAAAAAAAATCTCAACCAAACTTTAAGTGGCTGAGACTCGGACACTCCATTGAGGTGATGACCTCTCTCTCTCTCTCTCTCTCTCTCTCTCTCTTATTTGACAGTAAAAACTTTTGGATCTATCAGATTGATTAAAAGCAAGCATTGGAAACTTCTTAGGCATACCCGTTCTAAGTCTTAATACCTTATGGACCAGTTTTCTTAAAAGCGATAAAACTTTTCAATAGAAATAGACTCACTAAACAATCTACCAAATTGCTTACTCTCCCTCCCTCCCTCTCTCGATATGCATCATTGCATCCATTTTAGTATCATCTAGCTTCTACTAGAGTTGGCAGTTTGGACTTCAACCTGCAGGAACCCGGCCCACATTTTTGCAAGTTCGGGTCCTGATTAATATTCAGGTTGGATTTGCCCTGAAAAAATAAATGTTGATCGGGTCGAGGAACCCACACATTTTCTATGTAAACCCACAACCCACACCTCTCACAGGTTGGGTTATGGTAATTTCAACCAGAAACCCGAATTGTCAGCTCATCGGCTCTAGCTTCTGCTAGCTCATAGTCTACGAACACGTGTGCACATGCAGCAGCAACCGGAAAGCTAAGATGTTGCAAACTATTTTGATACTACAAATATCCGTAAGTATCAAATTACGAGAAAGCTGAGACTGCTATGAGCTATGGACTGTTTCAAGACCGGAGAACGAAAATCCTCTGAACAAATGAATCCCGATACCTAGACTTTGATACAGCGTAAAGTTGGGATCAGACAATGGAGGCGATGGTTTCAAGCTAAAAGGGCATCACATTTCCGATAATGCAAATGTACCTCATAAGTAACTGCCCATTTTCCACTTCTGAGAGGGCGATGCAAAAGGTTAAGATTTCCCATATAAAGGGACCTCTTCGGAGAGATACCATCAATTTCTTTTAGTACAGTGTCAACTCTCACAAATGTGTCGTCGTCGCATTTCATGATGTATGCAGCAGACACGTTATGCACCTGCAAGGAGGATAATTCAAATATATAAGGAATCGAATGCAACTGAATACGTGGCCTAACAAACACCAAATGTCCATAAAAATAGAAATAAAAGTAAAATTTAAATTAGGGATCAACCAAGTTCACACATAAATTTAATCAAATCATCCCTCTTAACTAGGGGTTTCCATTGGTCCAAAAGACCAGACCGGACCGAAAATGATGAAAGGAAAAAATAAAAAAATACTCTCTCCATCCCAAGATGAATGTCTTGTTTCTCTTGAAATTTTGTCACAAAATGAGTGTCCTCGTTTCTTTTTTTAGTATGTTCATTATGCATGAATTGTCAATAGTATCGTTGTAACAAATTAGTTAGTATCTCTTACCACATGATCATGAGGATACAAAAGTAAATATACAAGACTAACCAACTTCTCCTTAATTTTTCTCAAAATAGAAATAAGATCACTCATTTTGGGACGCAAGGAGTACTATTATTGGGGTGAATTGGGTCGAAAAGAAAGTAGTGGATTGGACTAACCGGTCTGGTCCGATCCATTTTACGACATAGACCGGGTTTTGCAGAACCATACTTGTAACAGTAGGAATCAGGGTATGAACCCAAATTGTGCCCTAAAAACATAAAATATTCAACTCAGTAAAGCTAAAACCTCGAGCAAAACACTCTGACACGATGGTTAATATCCTCGTCGTGTACATCTGATGACTCTGATCCTTTCCCAAAATTGATGTCACCAACATTCACGTCAAATGACAAATGAAACTAGGATGGTTTTTGAAAAAACAAAAAATTGGCAAAAAATGGATTTTTATCATGAAAATAGTCGTGGACAGGATTCAACACAAGAATGTTATGGAAAATGGGCATCAAGAGAGGAGTTTGGCATGAAACTTGAACTCACCCCAAACTCACAGATAGCGATAGTTTTAAGAACAACAAGCTCATAGCGATCCATAAATGGCAGAATCACAATATCTCCAAAGTAAGCAGCCTCCTTCTTCAGCACAGCATTTACCTCCTTCCTCGGATTCTACAAAATGATATAGGAATGAGATCATATTTGATGTAACGTGATAATAAATCAAATGGACATCATAGAAGAGTGGAAGGGAAAAAGAACTAAAACAAGCTCAGGAAAGCAAGTTACTAGCAAGTAAATATGCACAGAATTTTATCATACAATTACCATATAAAATTTCAGAAGTTGGATTACACGACACGACACCGAAGAAATCTCTAAATCTGTATATCATTAATATCACTGAAGGACTTGTGAGTTATGACACAATCTAAAATCTTTTTATAGCCACTACAATTAGTAATAATAGATATCCTTGGAGAGTTTGGTTCCTAAGATCTAATCCTCCACTTGAGCTAAAGCCTAAAAGCTGGTAACAATGAGGCTAATTCCATGATTTCCCCAACAAAAAATTATCACAAATGAAAATATATGGGGGAAAACGTCTACCAATGCAATCAACAATCAATAGAGACTATAGAGTATCCTCTCTATCCTCATCTTCAACTTAAAATAATGTTTTTAAGGTTTATGGGCTCACTTCTATTCACATCAGTCCAAACTTTTATACCTCAGCTACTTTTTATCAACGTATTTATTGGCTATCAAAACTTTACTTGACATAGAACACATTAAAAAATTGCTGTTTGTGTTGTGTGTGTGTCGGCACACACTCTTCATAATATGCAAGGTTTAATAAATCAAGATGACCATTACTATCAATTAAGAACTTAGGAAGACGTTATTAGAATATGAAGAAATGGCAATGTATTATCTAGTTGTGATATTTTAACAATTCATATTTTCAAGACAAATGTTTTGCATCCGACCATATGATATGACTATGCAAAATATTAGTAATTCAACATCATTAAACAATGTTTGGACGTTTAAAGCACTGCATGAGTGCACAATAAAATATTCATTAAATAAAAATTAACATTCTCAATAGCATGTAGATTTTGCACCCGGCATGTCGCATACTTGTCATTTATGCTTTTCCTTTTAACATTTTTTTTGCTCTAAACAACATCCAAAGGTTTCATTGTTTCTGGACTTTGCTTTTATTTTCCGTCCTTTTATTCTCTGTTTTTTTTTCCTTAAAATATATTAAAGTACTCACATCAATTGTGTCCAGTATCCACAAAACCTCAATATCACAACCGATCAACATTTTCTTCCACGGTCTAATGAGCATTGGTGACCTTAAATCTTACAACCAACACAGCATTCAATGCTAAGATAGAAAAATGCAGAGCAGAAACCTTACCAGTGCAACAAAGAAGCGAACTACTACATTTGAAGACTTGATTGCTGAGGTCTGCATCCAAGTTTTTCTAACCGCCATGCGCTCCGCAAAGTGATTTGTAGCAGAGAGAATACCTATAAAAAGTTTAATAGGTTTCTCTGGTAAAGAATGGGCTTTCCATTTTTTTGACATGTCCAGCACTCTCCGAGGCGAGAAGCTAGGATGAGACGTAGGGAGAGAAGTAGCATAAACTGAATGAACATCCACATCTCCTTTGATTACAAACCCAGTAGCATCTTCAAGTGTAAAGCCCTAAAGGTTCGGCAAATATAAAATCAGAAAAGCATTTCCACATTCACAGCAAAGAAAGAACATAAAATACAAATATAAACTTGAAACACGGCGAAACTATCAAAAGAATACAGAAATGAAACTGAACCATTAAATGAAAAGGACCCAGGATACACAACTTTTCGGGTGTGCAGAAATCTTTTAAAAGAAAAGAGAAAAAGAAAAAAAAAACCAATGAAAACATTTGTAATTATGGATCCCGATTTTTTCTTTTTCTTTTGTTCTTTCTTGCATGCGCATGAACAAGCCACTAAAGAGGGTAAAACTCACAAAAGCCGTACATTTTCTAGTCTTTTTTGTTCCTTTTTTTCTTTCTTGACAAGCACAATTCAACATCAAGAGCAACATACCGTCCGATATGGGAATGAAGTCACATGCCGACCGCCAACATGAATATGGTATCCATCAACACCAGCACGCACAGTCAGGATAAACATTCTACCCTCCACAAAAGGATATGGCCAGGTCACTTCTGGTTTCTGCTCACGCCCTATAAACCGCTTGAACCACGAAGTTGTTCTGGACTCTTTTGTATCTACAATATCATCCCGCATCCATTTCTCGCACCTTAAATACCCATCAACTGCCAAAGATTAAGATATGTTACAAACTGAAACATATACATTAAAGCAAGACAATGGAGAGAGAAATAAGACAATAAATCTTTATCAAATACATAGGTTCATGATGAATAAAGAGGGGGTGCAATTGTGATTGTTCAGCAAGTACAGCAATAAAGTTATAAACTATAAATTTAACATCGAAGATAAAGAGAAATCACAATAAGACACCAAGGTGAAACAGCGCAATGAAAGTGGCTGTACTGCAATTTGAAGCCAAAATACCGAATCATTGTCAATATTGCAAGTTGCCTACTTATATCTTCACGTATTATATTGGACTACGTTCTCAAGAAAAAACCTACACACTCTAAGAAGATTGAAAATTTGATGTCACAGCTCTCAAGCTACTGTAAAACATAAAATATGATGACAAACCAATTCATTCTCCATACACAGCAACTGACAATAAGGTAGCGTTTAGATGAACTTTTTTGGAATGTGAATGAGATTTCTCATTCCAAAGCCATTCTCATGACCCCAAAAGTTTTTATCCAAACATGAAGAATGAAAATCTCATTCCCATAATTATTCTCAACACTCATTTCTGAATAGACAGAAGTTGTGTAATTTGAATTCTACAAGTGTTCTTCCAAGGAAATGTGCTTGGAGAACTTCCCATCAAAATCTAGAGATAGGATTTAATCCATATTACTGATCCTATGTGCATTTCCAGTATAATTCCTCTCGACCAAACTGATGAACACCTCATAGCCTATCCACTGATTTCAAATTCTCAATCATTAACTATTAACTGATAGCAAGGAACAAGGACTCCAATGGAAGTGCTCGACAAACCTCCAACAGCTATCTTGTTCCTCTATAACCATTTCTCTAAAAGGGGTCACTTAAAAGCATCTGCCTTCTAAAGCCCACTTGATATTACGACAACAATATCTCATTTAACCCAGTGCTACATGAATTCATCCCAAATTACACCCCCGAAATATCTCTTTGAAGCTTCTTCCATCTTTAAGAAAATGGATACCGGAGCTGACAAAAAGAAGCACCAGACATAAACCTCAACAGTCGTGTCCTAGTAATGTATTAAATCTATTACGCCTTCCATCCTTTCACTAAAAAAGTCTATATAATATTCTTCAAATTTTGTCACTTTAAATCACATAATTTAACATTTGGTTTGTTTAAAAAATTTACTAGACTACACTTCTTATTGGCTATAGACGAGCTTACTAAGTCTACCCAAGCTGAGTTTCCTTGTACCCAAATTGTGTTATTGATGATCTATTAAAAAAACACTTCCAAATCTCCCATATAGATTTAGAACATCAAAGACTAAATATATGCAACGCAACGCTTCTTTTTTTTTCTCTAAACTAGGAAGATGCAAGGAGATGTATTTAAAAAAAAATAAGATTGATCGATAGAAGGTACCTAAGAATGACCATATTTGGTATAGTGTATCGATTGCTAAGAAGGAATTGAGTAGTAAGTGGTGAGGATGATACCATAATTTCCCATCAACTAAAAGGGAAAGTTAAGGACATGTTATACAATTCAAAGTTTTTTGGCAGTTAGGAAGTATTATATCATTCCAATTGCTAGAGTTCTGTGCAGTAGTACTTTCACGCATTGTTATAGCTTTATATCATTCTAAATGTATAATATTGCGAAATAAAATATCAACACGAGTGATAATATTAAATTTTTGGACAAGCTTACCCAGCATGTCCTCATCATTCTTGGACGCTATACCGTCGCACCTGTGAGCTTTAGCCCATTGCATCCTGTAACAGGTGTTGTGCTCAATCACGGGATGCTTGCTCCAATCTCCTCTAAGTCGAGGATTTACATGCAGAATCTTTGGCGGATCCTCCCCATCTACCGACTTTATTCCTTGCAATTCAACCATGAACTGTGAAATCATAACCATGCCATCATCGCCTTTCCTTAACATCGCCAACTGGGGTACATACTCTTGATGTGCAAGATGGGGTGTTCCCACCACTGTGATCGATGAACCCGCAGCAAGCCCACAAGGAAGAAACATGACCCAATCTGACTTCTTCATGTCTTCCCCGGTCATCGACACCCATGACGGACATGACTCGGGCGACCCCTCTAGTATAGAACTCTCTTGAGTCTCATTTACCGGAAACTTATCTACTTCTTCCCATGCCTTCAACCCTAACGTCCACGCCTCATCAGCCATCTTCTCAAGCACCGACAAATCACTAGTCCTATTCCTTCTCCTCATAATCTCTCCCATTATCCGACCATAGCGATGCTGAAGCGGCTTAATAGGCTGAGACACACCTTTCTCTTCTTCTTCTACGGGATCCTTATCAGGCATAAAGGGCGCATTCTGAATTGGGTTATTTTCTAATTTCCTGTGAAACGTATCCTTATAAACAGAACTAAACAATGGCTTGCTTAAACCGGCCTCCTCGCCGGAGCCATCCACCACCTCCCTATCCAATTCAACAAAACTATCATCTCCACTCAACAAAGTTGCAACCTCCAAAAACTGCGGAAACTTAATCGACATAAACACCAAGTACAATGCACCTACAGCAATCAATAAATGAGACAACTTAAACCTCCTAGCACCAGGAGGTTCAATTTTTAGCCTCTTCATCTTTAACCAACCAAACAGCATCATCTCTAAAACATCACAATACACTTCACAAAATCAAAATTTCAAGTAAACCCATCTCTCTAACGAGCCCAGAAGGATCAGAACAATATCAAAATCCGAGAAACTTGAAGAAGAATAAAAAAATAGTAACTCCAAATCCTCGGAATTCGGAAAATGAACCCAAATACTCTTCAATGCCGATAAATTCAATACAGATCAATAACTCTAATGTCGTGCCCTGTGGCGATAATGGGTTTGCGATTCTGTGGAGTTAGAGAATACAAACCTCAAAATTTTCTTCAAAATCTCATCGACATTCTTGAGGTAGCTCGATCCCTGAACAAGCAAACCCTTCGATAAAAATGTGACCTTGAAATTTCAAGAGATCGATCGGGTGATTTTGGGATGCGTTTCCAGGAAAAGGGTTGGGAGATTGAAGATCAGAACAGCCAGAAATAGAAGTGGGAAGCAGCGAGATGGAAACGGAAGATGTGTATGCAACTACGAGCCTCTCAACTACAGTGTGCGTGGAGATACTTTTGTTTATTTTATTTATAAATAGGGTTTAATGTATATCAGTCGACTGATATAAGGTTATATCAGTTGCACTAATAAGGTGGTGACACTTCATTTATAATTATGGATCCGGACGGGTCGCTCCGCTCCCCAAATTCACTTGGGTGGGTATAAGTGATTTTAAATGAGGTGTCATCACCTCATTGGCTTTGTTAAGTTGCAACTGATATAATTTTATATCAGTCAACTGATGAAGTCAACTGATATAACTTCATATACTCGTTTTTATTCTTTGCGTTGCACGGGTAATGAGAAAATAATTGATCAATACATATTTAACTTACCTAATTACATATAATTTTATGATATAATCAAGATTAATTAAATTACACCTACTTATACATGTATATAAATTACATTCAATCGAATTTACAAATAAGCAAATTACATTAAATTGAGCAAAATAAAAAATATATTGAAAGATTATAACATACAAAATATATTCAAATAAAAAAATGAGACGATATTAATCAAAACATACATACCTTTTAGTTTGATGGATACTTAAGTTTATGAATCTATTTATATTCTCATATTTTAGGGTTTACATAACCACTTACCATAATATTTTTTTTACTTTCAAGATTCAATTTACCTTATTTTTGTAAAAAAATGAGTTTCCTTCTTCTTTTTTCCTTTTAATATTATTGTCATCGAGTATATTTCATAATTAAATTAATATTTGAATCAAAATTAACAAATTGATGATGTGGCGCTCTAAAATGCATTATAAACTTGTTTTTTTGTTCCGTTTTTATAGTATGTATAGATATATACATATGAGAAAAAAAAGGATAAAATATATATCAGTTGACTGACGTAGAGTTATATCAGTTAAACTAATAAGGTGATGACAAATCATTTGAAATAATGGATTCGGACGGGTCGCTCCGCTCTC
>JAYMTK010002043.1:0-14721 GCA_036897405.1 Pelargonium myrrhifolium | reverse complement strand
ACTAGATTGGGTATCGCGCCAAAGTCTGGGTACCAAATTTGCCTTTATCCCAATTGTCAAGGAAAGAGTACTTTTTGAAAAACAAAATATTAATATGCTCTCATGACAAAGATAATTGAAATTTAAAAATACACGATATCCTATTCCTTTTTAAGATTTTAATTAAAATTCATACATATGTATGTTTAACTTGGTGAGACAACACTAGAAAATGTCACATCATCAAGTTTAACATTTTTAGCTCTTGAGAGACTTCATTATTTTACAAATTACAAAAAATTATTCTATTAACTAACAATAATAATTATGCTTTAAATAACTAATATAGTATGTTCATATGAAAGTTAGAAACTCAACGAAATCTCAATTTTTTTGAGTGGGATTCTTACATATTCTAAATTTATATATACTACTTATTCACTTCACGATTTCTATATGTTTTCAATGTGGAACTTGTAAAAATTCATACTTTATCATTTGTAAGTTTTTTCTTCTAATATTTAAGTGATTAATTTTCTTAATCCAAACAATTGAATTCTTTTTTTTTTTAAACCAAACAATTGAATTCTAATTGTTCATACTTTCAAGTTTCAAATGGGTATACAATGACGTTATATAAAAATAATTTGTAGTAAACCATTGAAGTGAATACAAATTCAAACATCTCACACCACACCTCTAATTAGATGAACAATTCGATTTGTAGTAAGTTATGAAAGTGAACACAAATTCAAATATCGCACACTGAATTTCTAATCATATATGAACAAAAATATATGCGTGTAACGCACGAGATCAAAAACTAGTTTATGAAACAAACGCCACCTAATGATACATTCCTGTAATATTTAAAATATGCATTATGTCCACTTCATTGGCAAAGGCTAAGAAACGACCTCATCATGTGGCATCATTTTCTCCACCCAATTATAAACTTGTCACATGTTTCACATAGTCCACTCTTCCGGAAGATGCATCTGCCAAATCGGTGGCACAACCAATCAATGTCCTATATGGTCTGAACTAGAATCGATCATTGGAGAAGAGGGTGATGATGACGAGAGTGATACCGAGAAATAAGAGGATCCCCTAGAAGAATGCACAAATGAGGTAAGCGAACCTGTACATGCTTGTAGCGTTACCTCACTATGGAAGATCTTGATGCACGAGTCAAACAATAAGGTGGAAGGCAAGACAAACGAAGTCATCTTAGATGAGGCCGAGTCCACCAAGGTGGTGAAAATTGGGGTCAATCTCACTGACAAAGAATAGGACTTAATCCAGTTGGTAAAAAAAAAAAACACTGACGTTTCTGCTTGGGGTCCTCCTAACATGCCCAAAATTGATTTTGAGATCGCTCAACACTGCATTGATGTCATCCCGAGACATGCTCATATCGTCGCAATACTCACGTGAAAAAGAAGATTCCATTAAAGCAGAAGTCAAGAAATTGCTCAAAGTTGGCTTCATTCGTGAGTTGCGTGCTACCCAACCTGGTTGGCAAACAGGGTAATGGTCCCGAAGCCTGAGGAAAAGCTTAATATGTTTGTAGAATTTAAAGATTTGAACAAGGCTTGTCCAATGAACGATTATCCTCTTCCAAACCTTAGCATATTTGTAGCCTTCACTACGGATCATGGAATCCTCTCTTTTAGATGCTTTCTCTAGTTACCACTAAATTTCTATGTACCTTGGTGACCGGAAAAAAAACTACTTTTATTGTAGTTGATTTAATTACTACTATATTATAATGCTCTTTGACTTAAAAAATGCTAGTATTACATATCAACGCATGGTCAATAAGGTGTTCGCCTCCCAAATAGGGCATAACCTTGAGGTCTAAGTGTAAGATTTTAGATGGACGAACAACGGAAACAAGCATGCATATATAACAAAAAAAATTCATAAAAACTTGCCACAAATCCATTTAAGATGAATCTAACCGGTGTCTAGATTGTTTATCTTGTATGTGTTTCACAAATGAAGGGTTTTCTATAAAAGTGAAGCCGGATAATAACAAAATATTTCCATAATATTACATTTACCCTAATCTATTCTAGAACATCCAAGCTAGTAGTTTAGTGAATATCTTTGACAATGGAGGCTTGTTGTCATGTTGTTGCGTTGAATGTGTTTGTTGCTCCTTGATGTTCAAACATCGGTTTGATCATCCAAAGCTTCATCATGTCATGTACGAGTCCGTCCGGGTCGCGCACTCCAATATGAGAACAAGTTATCCGAATTTAATGTGTTTCTCAAACATATTGGTGAAGAGGTTTGAATGGCCACGAACACAAACCAAAAGGTTCGTGTCTCTTAGGTATCCACCCATAGCTCAAGCTCCTCGTCCTTGTGCTACCATGTTCTGAGAACCATTTGCATAACATCTCGAAGATAAACTGATGCGTTTCTTCTAGAAGTGAGCAACACCTCTACTATTAGTTCTCTCTCTTTTTCTCTTGAACTAAGTAATAATGGTGTCTATCATCTATATATATAGAGAATGAAAAGAGCTTTCAAAATGATTCTCATCATTTTTGAAGATCCTTTCTCAAACACTAATGAAATCTTTAGAGTTTGATTCATCATTCAAGGATGTCTAACTTGTTAGCCTTGGTTTGGACCTCAACGGTCCTACAAATGTGTGTGCTACTTATTCATAAGCTCCACACAAAAGTCAAACCAAAACAGCCCACAAATTGGTATTAAATCAAACCGGTTCCATATGACTCAACATCCACATGGATAAACTAGAATGTGAGGTCAAAATTAACTGGATTGCTATCCAATCTAATTTGGTCATCATCACTAGCTCACTTGGTCAAACTAAGTCGGTCAAGCCTCACTAAATACGTTTTCTCAAAGCGTGAGTTTCTCTGAACAATTTCGAACTTTCATTAGTGTGTGTGTTTTGGAAACTCTTTCCAAACATTTTGAGAGAGTAGCAAAGGTTCACTTACGCGATTTTTCGTATAGGTGTGACCCTATAAGATCTCACAACGCTGGAAATGACGTCCTAAGACGACATAAACACTAAGTGGACCCTACAAAGCCATCAATGCTACACAAGTTGTGAGACTTGACGTAACAAGTCAAATCCTTACTAAATGTAGTTACTATGTTTCCTATCCTTTTGTCCTCGATATCTTGGTCAGAACACGAGTCATGAACTGTCATACTGTATATTCTAGATCATATGATTTTATTATCCCGAGCGTGTCATTAGAATAAATGATCACGATAAAAAATGGCGTATCATTTGGGTGCACTACTTTATAACACATGCTAATCAAGGGACCTAAAGATATCGCAAAGCTGTTCCGGAGGAACAAATCATTTCTTGATCACTCACTACCCGTCTTCATGACTTGTGATGTACCTAATATCAACTGTTACAAGCAATCCTTGTAAGAACATCATTTGAATGAATCAAAGTACACAACTCATCATGTCAAGATGCCTATAGTGATTTCAAGTTTAAGGACCAACACATTTCACCACAAATATAGTACCTTACATACTTCTCCTCCTCTTCCTCCGTTACAAAATCACCCTCATCTCATCCCCTTCGTTCGTGAGCGCAAGATGGATCTACTCCAGCCTATGGCCAAACTCAAACCGGAGCTCGCCGGAGGTGGCGAGCAAGTGGGCCGTGCCGGGAAGTGGGTTGTGGTCCTTGTCAAGGCGCGTGAGGTCGATCTCGAACTCCAACCCCTGGGAAAGTCAAAATGCGTTAGGAGTGCGAAGGTTGGGCAAGGGGAGGACGATGGAGCCGGGACCGAGAGGTAGCCGAACAAGGAGTCGAGGAGGACGTAGCCGAGGAAGTGGTGGTTGGGGGAGTCCGATGGAGACTAGATGCCGAGCCAGTCGAGAGGGGACGGAGAGGCGACGTCGAACCACCGGACTAGATCTGGGTCGCCGGATTTGGGCAGGGAGGGAGGCACTTGGTGGCTTAGTGTAGATCTATAGAGGTATGGTTTGAAATCGAAGATAATGAATAAAGGAAAAGAATAAAAAAAATATTTTCAATAACAATTAAAAATCTAATTTTAAACTAATTATTTTTTTTTTCAAAACTTAACCAATCATAACGTGACACGTGACATATTTATTTTTATTATAAAATTACACGGCGGCGGGTGTGGGTGACGTGACAGTGCCACGGTGGCGATTCCATCCTACGTGACAATCACAACTGATGATAGCAGGTCAAATGAACCAAATACATAAAATGAACAAGTTTAGGGGTGTTTTAATAAATAAAAATGGCACGATAGGTAAACGCAAAATCGAACTAACTTCAAGGAGTCTAACAACATTTAACCTCTAAAAAAACATTCTAGCATTAGTACTGATGACTAGCTATGGAATTAACATTTCACATATAAATCACATTACTAGTAACAATTCTACAAAATTATACTCTCTCCGTCCAAAAATCAGTGTCTTTTTTTCTATTTTGAAAAAAACTAAGGAGAATATAGTTAGTATAGCATACTTGCTCTTGTATTTTCATGATCATGTGTTAATGTATACTACATTCGTTTCAAAATAAGTGTCATTTTAAAGATTTTCACATATATTAAGGAAATATGTTAAATGATTTTTTTGTCCTTAGATAAAGACATAAAAATCATCATTACTAACTCATTGTTTTATATGCACACAAAAATTTCGTCTTCTGTATGAGACAAAAAAAAAATCATGACTATAGGCTATTATGAAAAGTTCACGTGTATACATTTGTTAAAAGTAGAAATTAACACTTATTTTGAAGCAAAAATTGGACTCTAAAACGACATTTTTTTTGAAACAGAGATAATACTAACTAACTCTATATGAGAATATTATTGACAATTTATGCACAACTAACTTCTTAAAAAAATATACACTTATTCTGAGATAAAATTTTATTTAAAACAAGACAATCGTTTTAAGACGGATAGAGTATCACAATTCAACTCAAGTGATTACACAACCATACAAATAAAGAACAAAATCTACTCTCCCTCATCTTCTTGCCCTTCATCGAATTCCTTGATCAAATCAGGGTCCACATTCTCCTCCGGCTCCCACGTGGCCTCCTCTATATCCGTCCATTTCACCAGATACTCCATCTTCCCATCACCGCCCCTCCGCCTCCCCACCACCCCCTCCGCCACCGCGTATTCAAGCCCCTCCTCGAAGTCCCTCACCACATCCTCCGCCACCGACGAAACCCTAACCCACTCGTTGTCCTCTCCGTCCCTCCACTTCACCAGATACTCCGTATCCTCCCCTTTCCCTCTCTTCTCCAGCACCGCCTCCACCTCCGCGAACTCGAACACCGCCGCCTCCAGCTCGCTCACCACCGCCTCCAGCGCCAGCCGCCGCGCGAACGCTGCCGGATTCCCCTTCGGCGTCGCTTTCAGGATCTCACGCGCCAGATCCAGAGCCGTCCGTCCCTTCTCGTCCTCGACCTCCGGGTCTGCTCCGGCCTCCAGGAGCGCCTTCACCGCGCCGGGCCTCACGTACCCCGCCGCCATGTGGAGCGCCGTCAGGCCTCCGGCGTTGTCGCGGTGGTTGAGGTCCGCGCCGGCGGAGGCTAGGGTTTTGACGCAGGGCTCGGAGCCGAGGGCGGCGACGAAGAGGAGGGCGGTACGGCCCTCGGAGTCCACGGCGTCGACGTCGCGGCCGTCGGAGGAGGATATTAGGTCGGCGAGGGTTGAGTCGTCGGCCTTCTTGGCGGCGGTCCACCAGGGGGTTTCGTACTCGGCGACGACGTCTTTGGCGATGTAGTCTGAAGCGAGCCAGGACGGTTCGTGGCCGTCTTTCCACTCGATGAGGTACTCCATGCCGGCGCCGGCGGGGAGCGCTCTGCTGCCGATGATCTTGCTGACCTCGCCGTAGGACTCATCTTGATCGGACGGTGAGTCGGAAATTGTGTTGAGGGTTTGGTTTTGTTGATTCTGGGTTGCCAAAACGGTGAGGCTGAGCTTGTGGCGGTGGTGGTGATTGGGTCTGAGGCGGAGAGAATTGGCGGGAAAGGAGGAGAGGAATTTGGGAGGGATTGTGAGGTGGGGATGAGATATTGGGTCTGTGAACACAGCAATATCCATGGAATTGGAATGGTGTTTTTAAATTTTAGGTTGGTGAAGATTTGGGTAAAAGGAAGGAGATGGGTAGAGAAGAGGAGGGATCAGTATCATTAGTGGAAATCTTGAAGAAACTGGTTGGGGATAAGGAACCACATCCGTTTACATTACCCATTTTTTAGATTGTTATTTTAGACTCTAGTGTTTTATTTTTTTGGTCAAATAATTTCTTGACCAGAAAATATTTTGTGAACTTATTTATTGCTACTAAGAAAACAAAAACTGGGGAGGCTATTTCTATTCTGTGGCCAGGATTCGTTGGCAGTGGGTGCCCCAAGGATGTGGGGAGCATTTGTACGTATTGTTGTCTTCCACTAGTTTATATCCCGTGCGTTGCACGGAAAAAATGAATATATACTTGCAATACTTTTAGTTATATTATATTTAAATAAAAAAATAGAGAATTATGAATAAAAGTATATAACGCACACAATAAAATAAAAAATTGTGTAGTTAAATGTAAAAATAATCAAATTACATGTACACATTTAATTTTACTTTTTTTTTTGTACATGCATACTAAAAAAATGGACTATTATACTCAAATATTTAAATTTCATGTGTGTTTGTATAATTACATGTATATGCGTATAATTAATGCAATCATAATTATACTAAAACGTATACAATTATACATTATGATTACAAATTTTTCTTATAGTTTTGGAATTGCATGGTTGTTAGTGTTGTGACGATACTCTCTGAATCGTACTTGTGATTGAAAACTATCTAATGCAACTCTCATTTTCTGTCTAATTCTTTGAGTACCCTGAGTTCTATTTCACAACCGCATCAATTTAAATCCCGGTGCTCTTTATTTGTTTGTCAAATATAGTAAAATGCTCCTAAACAATATCAATTAGGAAAAAAAAATTTAGCAAAAAATTGAACATCCATGAATAAAATTAGTTTACACAATATATCAAACAAATTATTCAAAACACTATGGATTAAGCATTACAAAGAGAAAAATGTGTCGTGCGTACCTGAATACAATTAGTAAATTTTGATTTTGGTAGAACATATAAATCTCTATTTATATAGATATGGTTTAGGGTTTATGTTGTCACTTACCTAATTGTATATTAGGGTTTGAGACTCGTTATTTATTTACTATAAATTAGAATTTGTTTAGTTATTTACCATATTATATTAGAGTTTAATTCTTATTTTAATTATTTATTTTCAACTTGAAAAATAAGGTAGAACCTTAAAAAATTTAAAATATTACTGATAAAAAAAAAGTTAAAATATTATTTCCTAATAAAATTTCTAGGAAAATAGCGTTATTTTTTTCTTTTGAACTTTCCATAGTCTGAAATATTGAATATATTATTGGAAGAGTAGTATATGATTTAAAAATATTCTAAATTATTGTTTCCTTATAAAATAATAAAAAGTTGTTTCCATAAAAAAATACTGTAGAACTTAAAATATTATTTCAAAATAATAAAAAACAATTTTTTATTTAAATAGTGCAGTTTTTTCTTGATGAGGTGGCACTCTAATATGCATTATAAAACTGTTTTTGGTTCCGCTTTTATAGTATGTATAGATATAGATGTTATTGTCATCAAAACGCGGGCAATATAAACCAACAAGAAATGATGCTAATTTGCGACGGACTTTTTTGCGACGGAAGTATAATAGCTTCGCAAATTCCGTCCTAAATGCACAACTTTTTTTTTGTAGTGAAGCAATAAGACCTAGATATTGTCTCATTTAGGTACTTACTTACCACATAGCTTCAATCTTGCAAATCTTGCCATCCAACTTCCATGAGTTTGCATATGCGTCTTCCTCAACAGCTTACTCATAAACCTACAACTCAGAAGCACAGCAAAACTAGATTAGCATCTTCTTTCATAATATAAAAATCCAATTCCCAACATCTAAAGATTTCCCATCTGTAATTTACATTCAGCATACTATAATCTTTTATTTGTTTGGCAGAGAAACTCCATCAATAGGATATTGGAATACGGAAACAAGAACAGACTTCCCGAAGGCTTGAAAGAGCAGCAACACATGATAGAGCTCAAACAAGAACACGTGATAGAGCACCTGCCCAAGGCAATAAAATCTAGCATAGCCCAACATCTTTTCCTCGGAACTGTTGCGAGCACCTACCTCTTCAAATGAGTCTCCGATGACCTTATTGCCCAGTTGGTAAAACATTTCACTGCCGAGAACTAATATATAATGAGCAAAGCATAAAATGACACATTAACAATATTTGAAGTATTATAATCGAAAAGCACGATAGTACATACAAGAAAATAAATGTAGCAGTAAGAATATCTTCACTATAGAATGTAAATTTAAGCGTTAACAGAGTGAAATCCATATATTTCACTGGAGAAAATTTGTTAGCTCAACAGTACCTCATGCTTGTGACAGGTGTTGGAGATGAAAACAGAATATTTTCCGCCAAAGGTTGAAGTTATTTTACAAAATGAGATGCCTACAGATTTTTACATCATTGTATCTGGAGCGGTGGTATACTACCTATTGTTTTCTAAATTTCATACCATATACTATCAGATGCAATATCTTAAATTAATCAATGCAAAATTGCGGGACGTGATAACCTACAAAAATGGAATCGAGCAGGTACGTAGTGTTCAACAGCATATAATTTAAATAAAATGAAACTTCATACCTGTAGATTAGATATAACCGAACTGCTTCTATCTTCATATGAAGATAATCTTGCAATTTTGTATCTGCAAATACTTAAAATATGGCAATGCCACCATGGTTATATAACTCAGATCCTTTAGATTATAAACAGCAACTGCAAGAGCATTTTTTTTTTTTTTTTTTGATAAACAAGCGTAACAACCGAGGCTTGAACCTGAGACCTCCAGAGGATCAAGTGCCTTAAGCCACTCGCCCTATATGAAGACTTTCATTAGCCCAAATCTAACACTATATAAGATCACTAATCCAAATAGTGTTACCATTAACGCACGCAAATCACAATTCTAGAATGATACAAAAGGTGGTATCCTTTAACACAGAAATTTAAGGCCACCAAAATGATGTCATATGTCGATGAAAACACCACTATGAAAGAAAAGAAAAAGAAGCTCGAGATCTGCCATTAAGCGAAATGCACAAAACAAGAATTTATATCACTACAAAGTCCTCTTATGATGATATGAAATCACATTTACAAAGAACTGCCTTTCTCCACAAAGTAGGGTGCTTTTTTCTACATAAAGCTCCATCAACAGCCTGTGGAAACAACAAAGAAAAACAGGTCAACATATCATTGAAACTAAAGCAAATTCATCAAAGCATCTTCGGGTTCAGTTAACAGCGCATTTAATGGGCAAAATATTAAATTGTACTGGTTTAACGCTGCATTATATGAAATATAAAGGATCGCCATAGAGAAGCAATATATATAGATATATTGTTGATCAGAAAATGTAGCATCTCAGAGAAGAGAAAGATAAATTGTGGATCTCCCCTAGACTTGTGAAATCTGCAGACCTTTCTAATTTTTAAAAGTTGTCGTACCTAATTCATATTCATGCAAAGTATTTGTAGAAATCCCCTATTTGTATTAATTAAATAGTCATTTATCTCAATATAGCCAAACCCTATTCATTCTATACTAGATAAGTAATCATGATATGTAAAAGTATTCATTCTATACTTTTACATTGTTATTTGAAATTCTATGGTTTGTCAAACATTATATTTGTATTTGAAATACAATACTTCAAATCTCAAATTTCAAATCAAATCAAATTTCCCAAATGCAACCTAATGTTATTTGTATAAAACATCAATATGACTTGATAGAAGGGGGAATTTGATCTCAATTTCTACTTTATATGCTCCCATTTCGATGATTTCCATCTTATTTGGGTTTGGAATATAAGGGGGAGTTTGGTCCTGTATTTGTTATTGAAAATTACCCCAAACTATAAAGTCTACCTTCAACAGTATAGTATGTTTAACCTATATCACACTAATCAGTAAGGAAATTCTGATTCTTGAAACGAATTCCTAATGGCGATGTCAAACTATTCATTCTATTGTATTAGTGTCTATGCCTGAAACATTGAATAGGTATTGCAGATTTATTTCAATACCATATAGTTTATCAGTTTAGAATCTAATGCTGAAGTTAAACCGTTCATTTTATTGTATTAGTGCGTATGCCTGAAACATTGAATCTGCATTGCAGATTTATGTCAAGAGTCAAGACCATATAGGTTATCAGTTTAGATTTTAGATTCCTAAGTGATTATCAACTTCATCAGTATAACTTGATTTCTTATGCAGGAACACCAGAAACTATTGCTAGTTCATTACCAAGAAGATTTCTTACAAGGGTAATAATCCACAGCCATCATCCAAATGAAAATAATAACGAAGGAAACATAAGAGGAAAGCTCGTCCTTCTGCCACACTCAATAGAAGATCTTTTTAGGATATCAGGTACTGCATTCTTAAAAACCCACTCCCTAAAGGTTTTCAAATTATAATAATTTTAGAAGATGCGCTTGATAACGTAGAGACAACAATACGGCATGCAACCATTCCACACTTAAAAGACACTCAGAGTCCCAGCATACCTCATTTGAAAATTAACCTTCAAAATGTGAAAACAACTAGGCAATATGAAATACTTAACACTTTTACATTTGGCAGTTGCAGAGAAAAAGTTTGGCAAAAGGGGAAGCACAATTCACTTGGCCGACGGATCGCAAGTGGAAGAATTGAATGTCCTAAGAGAGAATGATCACTTATTTATCTCTTGAAAAATTAACCTAGGGCTTAAATGGTGAGTTTGAATTTGAACACAGTCAAATTCAAGATGCATGATATAAAACAAGGAGAAATAGATGTATGCATGTCTGCTTACATAGGCTTGCAATGTGATAAATTGATAACAGAAAGATTTATAGACATGCGCCGCAATTCCAAAGTATTCTTTCAAATTATGTGTTCACAAAAGCATTCATGAATAGAAATATAAAGTGGTTGAACTTACAGTTCCTAATCCCTAGTATTGAGCATGTCTATGATAGTGTACGCAGCTTTTTGAAATCGTTCCTTCTCTTCTTCCAAGACTTTCTTCTTTTCTAGGACAGAGTCTTTGCATTTCTCTATCTCCTCCACTACTTCACCAGAGTTTTGATCAATTTCACTTTGGAAGAGCATCACCAGAAACATACAGATATTCGATTAGGAAAAAAAAAACAATCAAATGAACAGAAACTGGAGAAGGCGAAGAATAGTTACTGCAACAGAAAGAACATAGAACTAGAAGGTTGTAACAACAAAGCTAGCTCATCAATAGCTAATGCATAGATTATGATACGAATTTGATAAGAGAAATCATGAATGATGAAACTCATGATCAATTTCACTTTAGAAGAGCATCACCAGAAACATGCAGATATTTGATTAGGGAAAGATCAATCAAATGAACAAAAACTGCAACAATAAGAACATAGAAGAAGAAAGTGGTAATAACAAAGCTAGATCGCCAATAGCTCATGCATAGATTATGATACAAATTTGATTAGAGAAATCATGAATTATGAAACTCACTTTATCATCTTAAGCATGTTCTCCATCGCTACTTGCACCTGTTGCGACAAATCTACAACCATAGAAACACATTTTTCCGATCAATCTTTGCTCAAAAAACGCTTTTCATATGTATGTAAATGTAAGGATTGATGTACGATGTATGTGAGGAAGAACTAACCGAAAACGAGAGACGAGAACTGAGATTCGGTTTCGGGAGGAGGATGAAGATCGAGATCTGCAGGAGGAGGTGCGGTCGCCATGGAAGATACTGTGATCTGATCTTTGTCTCCGTTTCTGGAATGAGAATGTTGTGGTTGTGGGGGATTTCGCCAATTTATAGCTGCGAATTTTCGGAGGGAAATGGATGTAATTGAAATGACAAAACCACCCCCTGTTTTGAATTTCACAATCCAACTCACAAATCCAACAGGTGGGTCATGAGTTCACTTAACTCACTGGTAATTAGAACTGACAATTTAGGTCTGAACCTATTAAAAAACCAACACCTACTATGACCCAACCCAATGTTAATTGGGTCGGGTTCAATGTTCACCATGGAAAAGAAAGAAAAAAAAACGGGCCATGTTTTATGCCTATAAAACTAGCTCGGTCTAACCCAAAGACCTATAAGGTTGGTTTAGGGTTCAACAACTCGAACTCGACCCAACCCTTTTGCCAATTCTACTGGTAACCATACCGCTCATACTCAACTAAAACTCTATTGATCTCATTGTCTCTCTATCTCAAGAAAAGGAATTGAAAATTTGTTATACTATTGTTCGTCAATTGGTTGTTTCTTCTTTATCTACTTGTAACCAACAAATACAAGCACTATAGAAAAATTGACTTTCTGTGACAGGAAAATATGAGTCGTCGCCTAAACATAATTAAAAGTGGTCAGAATATCAGGAAATTGTGAGTAAATTGGGCTAAGGATTGGGAAACGGCTTTCTGCCGACTCGGATAAAAAGTTCATACCAGCGACAACTTTATTGTCGCAAAAAAGGTTCTAGAAAGCCCATTGAGCGACAACTTCACTGTCGCAGAAAGGGTTATAAAATCATACGCGCAAACTCAATTCTCCATCTTCCACTTCGCACCAAAAATGTAAGTCTCCATTTTCTAACAAATAAACACTATCAACTTAGCTCTTCCATCTTCCATGGAAATTTCGGCTTCAATTGAGTCATAGAGATCTTTCGTTGCGTGGTTGTGATTAGCTTCTCCGATCTTTCGTAAGTCCTCAAATAGCAAAGTGGGTTGCCAGTGAAAATTACATTAAGCCTCCATTTTATGAACATTTTTTCTTGCCTGAGTTGTTCTCCTCTTCACAGTAAGCACTATCAACTTAACCTAAGATTTTGTATTTAATTTTGATCCTCTAAAACCCTAAGTCGTTACTCAATTCTGAAACTATGATCACTCTTTAGTTCAATGATTTGGTGCTTCAATTCGTATCTTAACCTAATCTCTCATGTATCAATTCACGTTTTTATTCTTCTTCTTCCTATATTCGCGATTATGATTTGAGTTCATATTCATATGGTTTTGTTTCTGTTTTGTTCCTATATTCGCTTCCCCATCGCACTGCGGCAAGGGCTTTTATCGCCACTGCAAGTGGAGGCCGTCGAGCTTAAGCCGCCGGACTGTGCCAAAATATTCGGTTAACGTAGGAGGTGTCGACGTCGGGGTTTGAGCTGCTGGACATTAATGTTAGGGTTTTGGATGGTATTTCGGGTTTTGATTTGTGTGTGGTTGACTATCTCTGTTAAATTGTTCAAATTAAGATATCAAATTTGAACTTGATTGATGATGTAATTAAGCAAATTTAATTTTGTAATGAATATTTTTTTGGTGATTTTGATTTTTTTTTTTTGACATTTTCTGGGAAGTTTTGGGCAAATGGTGAGTTTTTCGGCTATTGACGAATTTTACGGCGAGTTGTCGGTGAATATATGAATTTTCCGGCAACATTGTCGGTGACGATATGAATTTTCAGCCGTCAAATCATAAAATAATGGAAAACAAAAAAATTTCTTTCATTGTATTTTTTATAAATATTAAATTCAAAATATCAATCAGATGTTGACACATGTCCAATTCTTTTAATATAAATTCTCAAAATGTCATCTCAACGCTGACTGTGTATTTATTTTATGATTTTAATTTTTTTAGTCATAAATAAATCCACATCAGCCACTTTAACGGCAAATTTGACGGAACCTAATGGTGATGACCATTTTGGTTCATTTTTGTATAGTATAGCGACCAAAATGGACCTTTTAAAGTTCAGTTACTAAAACGGTTCATTTTTTATAGTACAGTGACCATTTAGGTGTTTTATCCTAATAATAATAGTAATAAATTGTTTCAAGAAAGTGTTTATATTTTATTACAGTAGATAAATTATACAACAAATATTGAGTAAATTATACATAAACTACTAATAATATTATTACCGATTTAACTAATTTTCTTAGAAAATAGCTAGAATGCAAAACTACATCGTATTGATTCTCAGGTCTTCAAGTCTTAGATCTTGATTTGGAGCTTTGACTTGGGCTTGAATTCTTGATGGGCTTCAAGTCATGCTACTAGGCCTTGAGCTCTACGTCTGGGCTTCTGATCCAGCATCTGGGCTTTAAGTCTTCATTGGGCTTCGTGTCCTAACCCATTCCTGCGTACAAAATGCACCGTTAAACGGAGCCCCGGATGTGTGCCCGGGAAACCGCCTCTAGCGTGAGAATAAACACTTGCACACAAACGGGATTTTAAAGTTACCAACTAGTGTTTTCGGGATCAAACAGTGTCAGACCAAATTAATCCACAAAGAACACGAAGAACACAAAAAACCCACTTCAAGAATGTATGAAGATCGCGAAGAATAGACAAGTATTCAATCCGGCCTCCCGTTCTTCTTGAAGTTAGAAATCTTTGTGAAAAACTGAATGAATTTACATGTGGTTTGAGGCTCTATTTATAGGCACTCAAATTCACCTGGAGGTAGAGTAGAATTAGGAAACTGCTT
>JAYMTK010002042.1:0-14729 GCA_036897405.1 Pelargonium myrrhifolium | reverse complement strand
CGAATTCATTGGGGGTGTGTGTGAGTGTAACAAAATAAAGTGACATTATTATTGGTTTGATTTTACCAAAAGTATTAATTATATTTTTTATTATCTAAATTTGTACCTAATAAATATGAAGTAATAATAATTTAATCCACTTAAAATCAAAACTACGTAGTTTTGATTACATCAGTGCACTGATACACATTTTTCTCTCTCTATATATATATACGCACACACAAAAGAGTGCAATGAATCTCAACCATAATTTATTGGTTGAGATTTTTAGCCAAGAGACAAAGACAAATGAATCTGGATGGACGCTACGCGCCAACAAATTCATTAGAGCGAATATGAGTGTTAACCGATGATGCGACATCATCTTATTAACCATGTGACTGAGAAGGTCAGATAGCCATAAAACGAGTTCGTTTTGTGACGTGGCAGAAAAGATCTGATTCTCGATCGACTAGAAAAATGAAGACATTTAAATGAAAAATTGAAGGAGGGAAAGGGAAGAAAAGAAAAGAGATGGGGCAGAGAGATAGCCAGATAGAGAGAGAGAGGTGCACGTCAAAGGCGCACACTTCCTGAAAACTAAATTTTCTATCTAATTTTCTCGTTTCCCAAACACATTTTTTTGCCATCGTTACTTCTCATTTTTATTTTTTATTTCTAATTTCTGGTTTCTCGTCGTCATTTGTGTCTCAGGTTCTACCGAATTTCCAAACCTCCTGGTTTCGGCCAATATCTTAATTCAAATGCCAATGTAGGTCTACATTTCTCTCAGTTATGACCTTTCTAGTTTCAATTGCGTCTTAACGTTCCCTGCCAGATTCTGTATCGTCTCCCAGAAAACTTAAGAAAATGAAAAAGAAATTTGATGCCGTGCATAATTTTCTTTTGACGTATTTTATGTCATGCAAATTTTTCTTTCCATAGAAAAATGCAATTATGCAAGTTTTGATCTCGTTTTATTTGCTTTTGTCTCCATTTAATTGCAGGAATATGACGCTTCCAGTAAACTTGCAGAGATTTGACAAACATTTCTTTATCATTGTTTTGAAGATGTTTAAGATCTGGTTTGTTTCTTAATCTAATTGCAAAAGTGCTTATTTATGATGAAAATGTGTATTATTATTATTTATGTTTTCAATTTGCTATCTCATGTGATTGATCATGATAATTTGTTACCAACCGGTGTTGGTTCCTATCAGGTGGACTTGAAGATTTATGGGATTTAGGTTTTTTTTTGCAAATAAATTGATGTTTAGGATTTTAGTAGTGGAAGAAGTGTGGCAAGCTTTTACATGGGGCGAAGATGGAAATTATGTCATCATCCTCTAGAAATTTTGTACAGTCTGAATGGATTCTATTTTGTGCAAGAGATGGACTTGATATTGCAATGTGAATGGCTGATTTCCAGAGGAGTAGCACACCTGAGAGGGAAACTGAGCTGGTAGTCTGTTTTCTTATATCTTCAGATTACTTTTTATAGTTTTATAAATATTTCTGAATGGTGGTATAACCAGACGTGCTTTGATGTATGTATCTATTTTGATCTCTTTTGCCACTGCTATCATGTTAAAAAAAAGATTCTCCAGCTTGATAAGTGCAATTTTTGTTTCCTACTACATCTGTGTTCATGTTTATTTTAATTTTAATGTAATAGTCAACGTATAGAAGATGTCAGTGTTCATGAAGTTTGCGTTCTCCCTCCGTCTCAAAATGGGAGTCCACTTTCCTATTATTGTTAAAATTAAAGGATCAGTTAGTTGAAGTTGGACTTGGACTTCTCCTAATATCCCATGCCCTCTTGTTGTAACAAACTCAAGGGGTTCAAACTAAGTTGTCTTAAGAATATTGCTGGTAATTCATGCCTAACTAACTAATAAAAAAGGAACATGGATACTCATTTTGGGACGGAGGGAGTGTGATTTTCTTTCACATCTAAAGTTTAGAGATTGGAGGCATCATGATTTAACAATTGATGCCTGATGGTTACTTGAAGTACGTATCTTCAAACATATGCGACCGAAAAAATAATCAAACTACTCACAGTTCTGCCTCAACCGCAGAATTCAATGCTTGAGACTCTTAACTTGTTTCAAGAACTTGTCTTTGATTCAGAAATAGAAAAATAGAAGGAAATTCTCTTGTCTGAATGTATATTTCTCTTCTCTGCAGTTGTGAAGAATTTAGTGGGTTCTTAGTATCCTTAAAAGCTACTTAAGTTTGCCAATGCTTATTCTGTCACCCATCATATTATTGCATGCTCTTAAAATTACATATTTTTGTATGTGCAGGCCATCGCTGCTCTAAAGAAAGGGGCAAATCTACTGAAGTATGGGCGCCTGGGAAAGCCAAAGTTCTTCCATTTCCGGCTCTCAAGTGTGAGTTGCCTTGCATTTAGGAAAGTAGAAATGAATGCTTTCTGTTTGCTTCTATTGATGTGGCTTTCTCATGAAAATTTCCCTGAGACTTGCTATTTTGTAACTTTAGTCTCCATAATTTTCAATATGCAATGGTTTAGTCTCCACACTCCAGTCACTGTATCTAGAAATGCCACCCCTTCTTACCTCTTCAAATCTGAACTAGATCAATGATCTTTATATATGTATTGTGGCCATTGCATGAAATTTATCACATATGTTTCAGGATCACACAATGTTGATATGGACCTCTGACAAGGAAGAGAAACATCTTAAACTAAGTCAAGTTTTGAAGATTGTACCTGGACAGCGTACTGTAAGTTAGTGCCATCTTTAATTCTCACGGCAGACAAATTGCTGTATGCATGAGCTAATTTTTTGTGTGCCATAACATTACCAACAAGGTTCTCTCTCTGCAAGTAATATATGCAAAGTTTTTTGTGTGCCATAACATTACCAGCAATCCTCTCTCTCTTTCTTTATCTGCAAATAATATGTCTCTCTGCAAGTAATATATGCAAAGTTTTTTGTGTGTCATAACCTTACCAGCAAGCCTCTATCTCTTTCTTTCTTTGCAAATAATATATGCAAAGAATAAGGCACAAATGTGCTTTATATTTTTTTTTTGATCAGCAAGCGTACAAATACCGAGGCTCGAACCTGAGACCTCAAGGGACCAAGTGAAATCAACCACTTGCCCTATTGAGTGTTTGTACAAATATTAATTAGCTTGGTTGTGCCTAATGGGAGTTGAGTATCTGTTGGGCTTGGTCATCTAATGGCCGAAGCTTGGAATTTGAGAGAAGGCTTGTAAGAGTGACTTTAGTATTGAGCTCGCTATGACACCTTCCTAAAAGATGAAGCTCCTTGTTTACTGGTTGAACCCAAACACCATCTCTTTATCAAGCTGTTCTGCATATACTTGTAGGGCCAGACCACCAACGTAAGTATTGGATTGAAACTCAACCAGGATCTGCTTGAGTTCCTGCACTTTGGACAAGTTAACATTGCGTTCATTTTTATTTGGACTCAACTTACCCTCGTTTTCAAAATTAACTAGTTTAAGTCCTGTGCGTTGCACAGGTTATAAATATTTACAATAAATTTTAATATATTTAACTAAATTAATAAATTTAAAAGACATTGATCAATAAAATTACTTACATTTAGCACTTCAAACTAATGAGTATTAGCTTTGAATGCGAATCATTTCTCCATATTGTATTGTCCATGTGACTGAAAAATATTATAAAAATTATCAATATTTTGTCATTGGCTACAATTTTGTATGCATACTAAAAAAAACATATCGTGAGAAATATAAATTAGAATAACGGATATAAGAACATTGAAAATAAACTACATATAAAAAAAAGATATGAAAGAATATTTGTTGGTGAATTCATCTTAACAAATTGTATAGAAACTTACAGTAAAAGGGTGTTTATAAGTCTTAGTTAAGGTTGACAATGCATTTAACTTGTGAGATTAAAGTTTCTTTTTTCTTTTTCTTATTCATAATATTACATTAGGTTTGGGTGAAGTTTTAAGTATATATTTTTCATATGATTTTCGTTTTTATATACACTAATTTACTTACCTTATATGACATTTGAAGCAGTTACATAATTAAGTAAAAATTTGTGACAAAACTAAAATTTTGATGATGTGGCGCTTTAATACGCATTATAAACCAATTTTTTGGTTCTGCTTTTATAGTATGTATAGATAGAAGATGTTTTCTTAGCCATTCCTCGGATCGGACATACAAACCAGAAAATTTCTTGAATCTATTATCATGCCTCACCATTTTTTGTTCTATCTCAGGCCACCACACCACTTGGTAGAAAATATATGTTTGCATAGTAAAGGCCGTTTAGGGTTGCCGGGCTGAGGGTGCTAAATCCTGTAGGATGGATGGTCAAGGATTATGGGTATAAGGATGCTAGAATAACCTTGAGTCCATCACAATATATTGTTCAAAGCTTCAATTTGAAGGAAGTGAAACTAACTGTAATTGATCTTTGTTGAAAGCTGTTAGAGTATAAAACTATTATTGGGTCTTCAACTATAAGCTTAAGCTTTTAGTTGAGTTGGTTCTTTACATGGTATCAGAGCGTTGGTGACAAAAGATCATGGTTTCGAATCCTACCGCACCCATATTAAATTCCAGCACAAGGCAATGAGTGGACTTGTGCATGGGCCACGTGCAAAGCGAAAATGGGCTTGCACGTGAGAGGGCTTGTTAGAGTATAAAACTATTATTGAGCCTTCAACTATAAACTTAAGCTTTTAGTTGAGTTGGTTCTTTACAAAGACAACTAAAGCAAACTACATAAATTATAGACAAAAAGCAATAGAAGTTGAAAATAGCTAAAGCAAATTGTATTAATTATAGGGAAAAAAGTAGAAGTTATGTAGCTTATGTCCTTAACCAACTTATTGTGCATTGTGGAGCAATAGCTGTGAGTCATTTGGAAGAGATTTTTCATGATCACTAGACAAGTAGCAAGAAAGGGCTTGACAATAGGTGTTAATGGGTAGCATTTAACTTCACTGTATAGTTAATAGCATTCGGTGATCCATTGATGAAATTTTTGTAGACTTATATCAAGATGGTAAAGCTTAGCTGAAAAAGAGTTAAGAACCCAGATGCTGACAGGTGATTTCATGAGCACAAATTTACTAAAATTAATGGAAGATTCAGCAAAATCAAGTACATTAGGGAACATTAGGTCTATATTTTCTTTTGAGGAACAAAGAAATGTGTTTAAATTTAAAGGGCTACTATGCCATTGTAAATTGGTACAAAATGAAGGTAAGTTGTGCTTAAATATTGTTGAAGTGGGTAATAATATCCCACATCGGATAAATAAGAGATTAAGATGTTATATATAATGACCCAAGTGAAATCCGACTAATAAGGTTGACCTTTTAATAGTGGAAGCCCAAACCATTATATTTGTCCAATATTGAAATTTAACATGATAACAGAGCGGGTTTCAATCTAGGCATGAGCCTGTTTACGTTGCCTCCCTCTGGTTGCCCAAGTGAAACCCTACTAATAGTGATGAAGATAAATACCTACATGTGAGGGGAAGCCCAAGCCAATATATGTATCCCGTTATGAAATTTAACAAATATAAATGGACATTATTACATTAAGCATATGTAAAATTTCATAAGCATTCTTCTCTGAGCATGTGTCCAAGGGCTAGTGTAAATTTAAATATGAATACTCACTTGTCGTTCGGGAAAACCCAATGCTTTTATTGAAACATGGTATATAATCACTGCTGTTCTACTTGGTTTTTCAGGCAATATTTCACCGCTACCCAAGGCCTGAGAAGGAATACCAATCATTTTCTCTTATATACAGTAACAGGTCCTTAGATTTGGTGAGTGTTTTGTGCTCTTGCTTTCAGGCCTCACTTTCTCAGTGAATTGAATGTTAGTTCTAATTCCAAAGAGTGAGCAATCATCAGTAGGCTTCGTTCATGAACAAGGTTAGCTCCATTGACTGAGGAGAATTATTCGGCTGGATAGGTAGTTCCTTGGTCTTTTAGCTAAAACCCGCCTTTAGTGGCTTTTAGTTCCTTGGTCTTACCACTTATTATAGAACGGTTTTCCCTTTCTTCAAGTACTTGATTTAGAAATTTTATTTTCTTTTGAATAAACTGTTTAACATAATTTCTTAGGCACACAAGATTATGCCCATCAACAGCTTTTGGAACTTTAGTATACACATTACTTTGAAGATTGATCTTGTGTCCAAAGGTTTCCAGGACTTCCATAAGACGTTAATATTTTAAAGTTTTAAGATTAACCCTTTCTAAAGCCCATGATCCGAAGCAAGTGTCACTAGTAGGCTTAGGCTCAAAGGAGGAGAGCAATGTGGGTCATTGTTTTCTGGTGGCATCTGAAATTTGTTTCACATTCCCTAGGTTTCTGGAGGAGGGTAAACTCCCTGGTACTGTAAGAAATGAATCTGCACTGACTAATTAATAATGATTTTTCATGTGGTTAAAAGACTTCTTTTTGTTAGTCTATGTAGTGTTGTAAAGTTCAGATTTGCTGTAAAATGAAACTCATTTATTTATTTTTATGGTGCACTTCCAGTTTTTAAAATTAAGCAATATACATGTAGTAATCTAATAACTTATTCGTTGTAACATCTCTAATGTTTTGTCGATCTACACTAGATATGCAAGGACAAGGAGGAAGCGGAAGTCTGGATTACTGCTCTCAAGGCATTGATTCCACAGGGTAACAATCACAAATGGAGAAGTGACGCTATGCGAGGAAGTGTGTCGTCATCAGATGGTTCATGTCACCGAACAAAATCCTGCCCCTCTGATGCCTCATCAAGCAGCACTGATATGATCTATAAGGTTTTGCTATAGTGAAATCCATGTTATACAGATTATTAATTAATTTTTCCTGAATATTTGTTCACTTTTTTCAGCTATTACAGGATCCAGGAAATAGCCCAAAACCCAACGAAAGTTTCTTAGCCAGCAAATGGAAAACATTATCTGATCTTATATCATTTACTGCAGCGACCAACCCTTGCACTCCAGCTCAGTCAGAGAGTCTAGATGGTCAAAATAGTAGCAGCACTGCAGTTGATACAACTCAAATTAGTTTATCCAGCGGCGTAAGTTCTTCTAGCCATGGATCTTCACATGAAGATTTTGATGCTTTGGCTGATGTTTTTGTCTGGGGGGAAGGCATAAGTAAATGGCTGGTTCACGGAAGTCTATCTACTGGGAGAATGGATACACTTCTGCCAAAGGTCTTGGAAGCAAAAGTTGCCCTTAATGCCCAAAATATTGCCTGTGGCAGTAAGCATGCCATGTTAGTCACCAAACGAGGGGAGATTTTCAGTTGGGGTGAAGGAGCAAGTGGCAAACTTGGGCATGGGACAGAAACTGACGTTTTCCAACCAAAGGTTATTGATGCGTTAATTGGCTCCAGCGTTGAATCAGCAGCATGTGGGGATTGCCATGCCTGTGTTGTGACAGGTTCGGGAGATCTTTATTCTTGGGGTGATGGCAATCACAGGCTTGGTATTCTTGGGCATGGGAGTGAAGTCAGTTACTGGACTCCTAAAAAGGTTTGTAGACAGATAGAAGGTGTGCATGTGACATCTGTCTCTTGTGGACCTTGGCATACAGCCATTGTTACATCAGCAGGTAAGTTGTTTACTTTTGGAGATGGAACTTTTGGTGCCCTAGGCCATGGAGATCTTAGTAGCACACTTGTGCCAAGAGAAGTTGAAACTCTGAAACAATATCGAACAATGAGGGCATCTTGTGGTGTTTGGCACTCTGCTGCAGTAGTTGAAGTCACAGCTACAGATATCTCCGCAGCTGGAAAACTGTTCACATGGGGTAATGGGGATAAAGGCCAGCTTGGACATGGTGATATGGAATGTAGACTAGTGCCGTCTTGTATAGCAGTTCCAGATGACACAAACTTCTGCCAAGTAGCCTGTGGCGATAGCATCACTATTGGTCTAACAGCAGCTGGAAAAGTATATACAATGGGCAGTAGTAAATATGGACAACTTGGAAGTCCTGGAGTTGTTGGGAAGCTTCCCACTTGCATTGAAGGGAGTATCAGAAACAGTAAAATCAAAGAGATATCATGTGGATCTCATCATGTTGCAGTTTTGAGTTCACATGCTGAGGTTTACACTTGGGGAAAGGGTTCAAATGGTCAACTAGGGCATGGAGACACTAATAACAGAAAAATTCCTACCCTGGTTGAAGCTTTGAAAGAGAAACAAGTAACGAGTGTTGTGTGCGGTTCCAATTTTACTGCTGCAATTGGTATTCATAATTGTGTATCTAATGTCGATCATTCAGCATGTTCCAGTTGCCGTAATCCATTTAATTTTATGAGGAAGCGTCATAATTGTTACAACTGTGGGCTTGTTGTTTGCAGCACTTGTAGCAGTAAGAAGTCTTTAAAAGCCTCTTTGGCGCCTATTACGAACAAACCTTTTCGTGTATGTGATGACTGCTTTGTAAAATTAAAGAATCCCATGGAACCTGGACCAACTGCACGGATTCCTAAGGTTCCATCTGGCAATATACAGCAAAATTATAATGACGTTACTGTGAGGGACACTCTTAATCCTAAATCTCATGGACGTCTTTCCAAGTTTGCCACTTTTGACATGGGAAAAGAGACTGAAATTCAAGATTTAAATTACAACAGGAAATCAGATGTAGCTTCTCTTGCTATTCATGGAAGTTTTCAATGGGGGAGCTTTCACGTGTCAAGAACATTAAGCTCTAAGTCTGGAAACTCACCGAAAATGTCTGCTTCTGATCCTGTTTCAAGAAAGGCTTCGCGAGCAACATCTCCTGTCTCGATATGGTCGAGTCCATATTCCTTGACAACAGCAACAGCATCACCTTGTAGTGAACTTGTACATTCAGAAGTCACTATTGATGATTCTAAGCAAGAAAAGGGCAGCCTTAGTAAAGAACTAATAATATTAAGGTCACAGGTAAGTTTTATCATTCTTTGCTATTTTACTTCATGTGCATGGATACCTTCTTTGTTTTGTTATCCTCGCATCAGAATCATGCTCATGTAGGTGGAGGATCTCAATCGCAAATCAAAAGTTCTAGAAGCTGAACTTGATAGAACATCAAGACAGTTGAAAGATGTCAGTGCAATAGCAGAGGAGGAAGCTGAAAAGAACAAAGCTGCAAAGGAAGTACTGAGATCTCTATCTGATCAGGTAAAGGGTTTTACTGGTTCAGTATTAGTGTAATGTTTTGGTCCGTATTGTCTTTATCAAGAAGGGATTAGGTTTAATGTTTCATTCCGTGTATTATAGTCGCTCTTATCCTCTGTTTCTCTTTGCAAAAGTATCTCCCAGTGAAATATTTTCTTTGAAAGGAACTTATTATATTGGTAATATCTATTTTAAAGTTTATTCATCTGGTATTGTTTTGTTTCCTTCAGTCTGGAACATGTCGAATAACAGCTCACTATATTTTTGAAGCTAGAGAGGCTTATATCCACCACCACTTTAGAAAGGACACCTTAACTTAGTATTATTGAGCCCTTCTGAGCAACAAACTCCTAGAGCCAACCGATGTACACAGAAATAGTCCATATTCGTATGCTATGCTCTGACCCTAAAACTCTAACCTCTTCTTCACAAATCCTACCATTTTATGTGTCCTTATCTGCAGAAAAATTGAAAGTTTTCCTTTGCTGTCTAGAAATTTATGTAGATTACTGCTAAAAACTATATACTATCCTAGACAGTTCAACCTTCATTCCTTCCATAGACCTTAATCCAATCTTCTTAGCCAGCAAGTGCTAGAAGCTAAAACCATAGTCCGTTTTTTCTTTTGATGAACAATGAAAGACAAAGAAACTAAGAACAAGAAATTAAACGGGGAAAGGTCACCCCCCGAGCATCATCCCTCACAAACTCCGCCACATCCACATGCACCAATCCAAACAATCTCAACCCCGAATCCATCCCCAGGCCAATGGCCATCGCATTTGCCACCTTGTTTCCTTTTCGGTAACAATGAGACACCACCACTGTCCAATCCTTTCTTAACAATATGTTGATGTATTTCAAGAGGCATTCCGCTGTCCAGGTGAGGTTGCCGCCATCACTAACCTTCCTAGCCACCACCTCCGAATCCACTTAAACCTCAATAGCTCGCCAACCTTCAGCCTAACCCAACTCAAGCCCTGCCTGATGGGCACTTAGCTCCAAAACAGTGATTGAGCGATTACCCAAATAGCCCGCGATACCCATTACCGGTGACCCAAATGGTCTCGAAACGCACATCCAGACGAAGCTTTGCCCGGGTTGCCTTTGGAGGCCCTGTCGTAGTTGAGCTTGATCCAATCTGTCGTTGGCCTCCTCTAACTCACATCAATCATAATTGGAGACCTATGCTTCACTCCATTGGCGTTTGAGGGCATTACCCACTTGCTTTGCTTCACACATCACCGCATTAGGCAACGAGGGAATTGAAACTCCTGTTGTAGCAAGTAGGCGCATCTCGCCAACCCAAACAAACAACCGCGCCAAAAAGCCACCCTATCGAAGATCAACGACCTCATCTCTAGCTCGAGCCAAATTTTGGTCTACCTAGCATGCAATATCAGATGAAAGAACTGGTGTTCAAGATTGGTAGGAACTAACCCATTCCAAACAAATTTCGCCATCAAGAAATTGCGTAAGATATGGATATCGTCCTCAACCTTTGCCCCGCAAATACCACAACCTAAGTCAGGAGTAAGACCACGCACATATCGAAAGTGACCCGAGAGCAACCGGTTTTGCCTTGCCAGCCAGAGCAGGAAACACCACTTGTTAGGACCTGGGAGAGCCCAAATTTTGAGTGGCTCTCAATGTTCTCAAGAAGCCTATAAGATGATTTTGCAGTATATTCTCCGGTCTTGTCTGCTTTCCAAACCACCTGATCCTTGCGATTAGTTTTATGAGACAATGGGAAACCAAATGACTTTTTCCGCCACTTCGCGGGGAAGAATATTGCGAACCAAAGCCACATCCCATCCCCTATCATCTAGAGTAAAGTCTCGCACCATCATACCCACGGAGAAATCAGCCCCCACTTGGTCAACTAGAGGAGTCCCGTTTAACCAATAAATCCACGAGAGCTCCATTACCAAATTTCCAAGTGAGGCCATATTCAAGAATACACACACATTTCGACCCCCCCGGGCAAACTTGGAAGGCTCCCGAAGGGCACATATTCACAAGAATAGTAGTGTTTTTTCCGTAACGCTTCCCAAAATTAGTTTCCCGTAAGTATGGTTCCATTGCTGCGATCAAGCAAACCTTCTCGGGGAGAGCCGTGTTCACACTCTCTCTGCAGATACCCAGCCCCCATGGGGCTTTTGGCCGACAGACCCTATCCCATGCAATTAAAAGCACCTTTCTTTGAGTATCTGATACACCCCAAAGAAATCGATTGTTCAATTGATCCAACTTATTACAATTCGATTTGAGGAGCCATTTCGATTGCATGGCATAATTTGCCATTGTCGGCATAACCGACTTTATAAGAGTAGTATGTCCAACTATATATAGTGAGGTGCTTAGCCTTCCGACCTTCAAGCTTATTGCTCACTTTAGTTACTAAAAACTGCAAGTCAGCAGCTCAAATCCTTTTATAGTTTGATATATAGCCCCCAAGTTAAGGAGTTTTAAGGTGCTGTCTAGTCTCTCTTTTCATCATCATTAACAGGTACCAGATATGTACTGGTACTTCAGGACTAGGAAGCAGGAGCACTTAAAAAATACAGTGTTTAGGGGGACATGTGAGCCGGACACAGGGACATGCAATGGAAACACTAGCATACATGCGTCCTTTTATTTAAAAAATCAAACAAAAAACAATATGGAGGACCATTTCGACACTCGTGAATAAAATTGAGGACTGATTTGTTATTTAAAAAAGTTGAGGGTCAACAATAAATTTTATCAATTTCATAAAATCTAAACCTAAAACACTCGATCTGCCTTTTCTATTATTGCTCAATGTGCTTCAGTTGCATCTCTCTCTCTCTCCCTGATTGCACAGGGCTGGTGCCTCTTCTTCTTTCCTAGCTGTCATGTGCTTTATCTTCCTCTGCTTCGACACGTTTCTTTTTAATTCTCGTGTAAATATAATTGGAAACTATAAAATAGGTGACCTACTGCACAAGGCTCCCACCATTGTGGGATTTGGGGAAGCCTTAGCACTGTTTTTGCAGCAAGATAGTTGTTTTTGTGGTGAAGGTATTAGCCTACTATGATGTTAATTTCCAGGTCTTGCAAGATTCTTCTTGTTGGGCCTTATCACTGCACCTACAGAATCATCTTTTACTGATAATGCACTGCGAATAATTGTGATGGTGATCATTTAATGTTGATGCTGCATATGTAAATTATAGAAGACACATTTAGACAAGTTAATAGCTGCCAGCTTATATACCCTTTGAAGTCCGTAGGCAACTATGAAACTTAAATAATTTTAATTGCAAGATTTACTTTTATGTTACTGGAGTAATCTATTCAAGTGTACTATTACTGCACATAATTGTAATTTGTGTTCAATTCTATGGCAGTTAAGAGAGATGGCTGACGGAACTCCTGAAGAGTCTAGAGCAGACAGAAGATCATCAACAGTTGATGAATCTGGCTCCGCAGTCTTTGGCACAACTACTAGTGAAAACCACGGCCCAACCTCTTTTGACCATGTGTTCAATGGAAGCACAGTTTTGTCAAATGGGGGGAAAGAGACATCTGAGAAAGCAGTGTGGATGGTGAATGAACCCGGTATTTACTTAACGCTTTCTTCTTTGCCTGGGGGTGCCAACCACTTTAAACAAGTCCAAATCAGGTACGTATATATAAGTTCTAATTCTCTTAATTTCTGTATATGGAAGTAGTGTATGTATTGTGATTGCCTCCAGTAGAAACACATAGAGTGAATCAAACATATACTTTTGGGCATTGGCAATTGATGATGAAAAATTCTTTCCTACTTATGAGGCCCATAATTTTCTTTGAAATTTGGGAGTTGTTTGTCCAAATAATTTCCTTAACGAATAATAATTAAGGAACTAGACTGGCAGAAATTATGTTGATTGAACTGTCATGGTGGCAGTTCAAGATACATGTATATACTTTGTCAAACAATTCACTCTATCTTCGTCGAACTGTTCTGTTAGCTAGTGCAAGCTGTGCAGCATTCATATAGGGAGTGTTGTGTGGTGACTTATTTAATTTGTTTTTATCACTACCTAGGTAAAAGAAACCTTCTGGTCTGCATCATGCTGTTTATATCTAAGTCTGCAATTGTTGATATGGCAATGATTTGGTTTTAGGGTTTGTTCAAAAATTGAGAAGAGAGGGTATGAGTTATAGGCTTTTGATGCCTACACCCTTCCTAACAGTAAGTTAACCATGTGACCTTGTCAATAACTAGGGTTTTCCATAAAGAGATACGCCTTCCGATTCAAAATAAGTGTCTTGTTTCACTTGTTTTTTGTTCCAAAATAAGTGTCGTTTCATTCTTAGGAAGTTAGTTATACTTGAATTACAATATTGTCCCTATAATAAGTTACTACATCCTTCCCAAAATAAGTGTCCTTTCTATTTTGAGAAAAATATTAAGATTAGTGTCGCATATTTATTCATTCACCCACATGGACATGTGTTATAACAAACTCAAAGAATACTAACTTATCGTAGGCACATTATTGATAATTCATACATAACTAACTTCCTGAAAAGAAAACAAGATACTTATTTTCGCTTAAGTTTGTTACAACAGATGAGGAAATATACAGCACTTACTAACTTCTTCCCAATTTTTTCGAAATAGAAAGCATGACACTTATTTCAGAACAGATGGAATATCAATTATAGCTACATCTATATGCAATGAAATGAATACCCTCCTCCTCTTATGAAACATTATATACATACATACATATATATATATATATATTTGGCTTACATGGTATTAATTGAATTTATGGTGTTGTATGTACAGCCAGAAACATTTCAGTAGTGAGTTAGAAGCAGAGAAATGGTGGGCGGAGAACATAGGGAAGCTAAGCTATTAGAGTGCGTGCGTGCCAGAAGTGTAGAGATCTTTTGTTGTTGGAAACGAATTAAGCTGAAAATAAATACCTAACCTGCTTGCTTGCTTTAAAGATCACAATTCTTAGTTCTAACCCAAAATACCAACAAAATACGCAATTAATGTAGATATTTTGTGTAGTTGATTCATACTATTATTTTATACCCACAATCTTTTCTCTTTTCTTCTTCATTTGCCCATTGCATGTGCCAACAAATTAACTTGGATATTTTGGTCATGTTAGGAATGGAGATGTGATGGTCACATGTGCCAACCAATACATTTCAAAAGAAAAATATGACAGCACAGTTTTAATTAAGACTCTGCTCTCGCTTTTAATTTAGGAAAATATTAGTCTCTTCAAAATGAGTTTTATTTATTTATTTTATTTTAAGAATTAAGAATAAGTCCGTGATTTATTTACTCTTGTATTCTTATAATTATGTGTTGAAAAAATACTATTTTTTTTTATAAATTGGAGAGCAAGAACGCAACAGTAACAAGAGATAAATCATCAGCATGACAATGAGTCTTTTATATAGAGATAAATAACATACTTCTACTAGGAATAGGAAATATAATACAATTACTTTTCTATAAGGAAACTACTCTAATATCCATTAGGAATAGGAAATATAATACAATTACTTTTCTATAAGTAAACTAC
>JAYMTK010002041.1:0-14733 GCA_036897405.1 Pelargonium myrrhifolium | reverse complement strand
CTATTTGAGTAGCCATTCGCGATCCAGACGGATGTTCCAAATCGTGGAACAGTTACGTTCCAAATAGCAAAATCTAGATATGCGTTGCTATATGGTTCTATTTAAAGAATCATAATAATTTTTTTAATTGCTATTGAAATGACAAAAAGTAACTGTAAAAAGGTTCACAACTTCACATCTTATACTCTGATAAATCTGAACCTAGTTTATATGAACCCAAAATCTATGAATATGTACGTACTGAATAAAGTTTTTCATACCAAATCCACTTTTCGAAGAACTCTAACCCGAACGTTCCACTTTCCAACACCCCTAATGTTCCATGTTCCAGTTTCCGTTTCACAATCTAATTCTAGGTAACTATGATCCCGACACAAAAACAGAAAGTAGAAAGATGGCAACTAAACTGACCTATTTGTTGCCATTAGAACTTTGATGTTTCCGCGAGCATCAAACCCATCAAGCTGGTTGACGATTTCAAGCATGGTGCGCTGCACCTCATTGTCCCCACCAACACCATCATCAAAACGTGCACCCCCTATGGCATCAACTTCATCAAAAAAGACAATACAAGCCTTCTTGGAACGCGCCATCTGCGGCAAGTATCAACAGAAAAAAGATAATGAGAGGACAAAGAATGGTAGCAAGACAAATGTTGAGCTATTCAAAACATAGTGACCAGACTTCTAACCTGAAATAGTTCACGAACCATCCGAGCTCCCTCACCAACATATTTCTGAACAAGCTCACTCCCGATAACACGAATGAAACAAGCATCAGTTCTATTTGCCACAGCTCGTGCCAGAAGTGTTTTGCCAGTTCCTGGAGGACCATAGCAAAGTACACCCTTGGGAGGATCAATTCCAAGCTTCACAAATTTCTCAGGATGAAGCATCGGCAACTCAACAACCTTGGAACAAAAATCATCCACGTCAGTAGCCATAGAAATAAAAATTGTGAATTAAGAATTATGAATGTATGTACGTACTTCTCTCATCTTCTCAATCTGTTCTTTACACCCACCAACATCATTATAAGTCACATCTGGCTTCTCTTCCACTGTCATCATGGTTACACTAGGATCAATTTTCGGAGGCAGAGGAATCTGAATCTGATATTTATTCCGGTCAACCCTGTGAAGACCAAATATGGTCAAATAACATGAAAGGCACGTCTTCATAGGCAAATTACAGAATCAGATCAGCTCTAAGGAAGGCACATGAAGGGGGAAAAAAAAGATTTTTAGAAGAATGGTTCCACAGTGGATGTGAATATTTGATATAACCATACTATCAAGTTTACGAAATGGAATACTAGCTCAAGGCATCTGTCTAATTCAAAAGTTTGAGTTGGCACATAAATAATAAACAACAATACAAGTAAATGCACGTAACCATACAATGGGTGAGTCGACATTTTCCACTAACAATAAAATGTAACAGAAAAAGAATAAATTACAAATCATCATTTATCTCGGTATTAAGAAATTAAGAATTTGGGAGAGAAATCAATGATGTTATCAACTTAGGAACCTACCCCACACGCATGCCTTCTTCTATATCAGTAGGGGAAACTTTGTCACCCAGGCCAACAACAAACTGCAGATATGAAAGTAAGACTTATATGAGACCCAATGATCACAAGGAAGATAGTATGTTTAACACACGACACCCGATAGACTAATTTTACATAAAAAAAGGGCCTAAAGTAGAAGAGGGTATATACCTTTGCAATTTGTTTGACGTTTATGACATATTTGGCATCTTCAGTGTTTGGACTGATGATCTTCGTGCATCTTGCAACCTGAAGAGGCTGCTCCTCCTGCATCATTTGTTTATCAGAAACAAGATCCCATTGGCTCGGTGCAGCTAAGCCAGTGTCGGATTCCTTGATACCTATTGTAGGATGGGAACTAATGTTAAAAAGGTAAACCGGTATAAAGCATTCCTGATAAACAAGCAATCCAACAATAAAGTAAACAAAAATAACCATACTAAACAATTAAAGAACAGCAACTCAACTTCCTTTTCAAAGAATGTACTTGTTATTCAACAAATGAAACACATTACTCATGCAAAAAGGCTCCGCTAAAACACAATCACCAAGCAATCACCAACCATTCCTAAAAAACATACAATTGAAATAAGACACATACCACACAAATCATTGACCTTTTTAGCCAATTCCTTGTTTTCCTTCTCCACCTTCTTGATGCTATTAGAGTAAGGTCCTAAACCCTGTAAAACCATCACCAGGATACATCAAATCAACAACTCCAAATCTAAAAAAACACTCGCAAAACAAAAACTAAACCAATAAGCAATAAGATAATTCCATCACCAGAAACCCTAAAATGCGTCTACAAATTCAGACACACAATTGAGTCCGCTAAAAACTGCAAACTTGAGAGGCCTGACCACACAAAACCACAATATTCACAAAACCCAGAAGCTCAAAATCTCTCAATTCTGCTCCACGAGAGCTAAAATCGGAACATTTGCAAGATAGATCAAGCAATTGTGAATAAGAACATGAGAAAAACAAGAAAAGAAGCATGAGCTGCGAAAAACTTACATAGGTCTTGAGGAGAGCAATATCGTCCTCGTCAAGAGGTCTAGGGTTCTTCTCGTTCTTGATCTCATCTTCAATATCTCCCATTGCTCTCTCCTTCAGAGCTCCTCTTCTCAATTTCTGAAAAGTTAAAACCTTTCTTGTTTGGCAAGAGAGTATCTATATATAATAACTCTTCGTTAGCTTATCAAACGACGTCGTTGCATGGTCAGACCAATACGGTGCGTCTTGGAAGAACTCGGTTTGCAACAATGCAACTACAAAGCTAACCCTCATAAAGTGGCCGTTTTTAGATTCAAGTTGCTCTCTTTCTTCTTCTTCTCCACTCTGAGCTGAACAGTAACAGAGTAAGGTTATTATTATTTTCTGCTTAGCTTCTGGGTTCGTTTTATTTTCTCTGTTTGATACTGAAGTACTGTAAAGTTTGAAGCTTTTTTGGTTCAGAAACTGTAGTTTCAATGGGTTCAAGTAGTTGCATTCAATGTTCATAGAAAGCCATGAAAGGCCATTCATTGATTAATTTGGATGGTTATTAGATATGTTAAGGATTAGCTGTGTTGTTGAGTTAATTCAGTTTCTTAAACATGTTCTTGGTTAGTTCTGATAATCATGAGACCATTGGTGTAGTAGAGTGGAAAAAGGGTTGTTGTTGGCTCAAGAGGTTTAATTTTGAGAAGACCCAAAACTAGAAATGTAGTGGAAGATTTTCTGATTGGTAAGGAGAGAAGACCCAAAACTAGTAGTTTGGTGGAAGATTGATGGGTGAGGAGGGGCACATTATGTAAGCAAGATTGACTGAATCGTGGTGTGTATCGTGTCCCGTGTTTGAATTGTTGCTTCATAGCATAAACATGTGTGATTGTTCTTGTAGGTTACTGGTTGATCCTGAAACATATGAGTATTTAACTATTTATGAGAGATTGCAAATATTTTCGGAAGTAATGGGGTTGAGCTGGTGGAGAGATTGGTTATTTGTGGTAATGCTCTTGAAGAAACTAGGGAGGTAAGAATTGAAAGTTGCAACTGATGATATCTTAAGTCACCGATTTGGTTATAGTAACAAAAGAAATGACCTTTTAGTTTTGAACTATTATATATAGAGTTTCAGCAATATGCTTCCGTGTTGATATTTTACCATTTTCTGTTGATTGCTCTGAAGGCTTTGAGGACATTTTGGGTAGCTTTAAAAGCAGTCGTCTGGTTCATTCACAGGTGAGAAGTGATTCAATGTTTGTAATCTGTTATCCGATGCTGCATCTGCAAGAACACTAGAGAACTAATCCCACTATTTTTCTTTTTTTGGATTTTGGTTCTTCGTTGAATGGTATCATTTGCTGTTGCTTTTGCTTGATTACACAGTCTAATCAATGGAGGACACATTTCTTACTGAAAAATCAACTTGTAAAGAGGTCTATGCTGCGTACAGCTCTGGCTCTAGTGAAGCCAAATCATTCAAAGATGACACATTTCTTAGCGATACTTCTGAGCTCACCTCAAACCGACAAGGCCTAATTAAAAACGACAAAGAAAGAAGCTGATGATCAATTGGGCATATCATGCATTGAGCATCAGCAAGAAAAGGCAGAAAAGTTCATTGGGGAGTATGTGAAACATGGTGCTAGTGATGATCTCTCAAAAAGGAAAACCGGTAAGTTTAGCAAGAGGAACAATCGTGCTCAATGCATAACTAAAATGAGAAGATAATGACACTGAAAACATGGTCCATTTGAAGCTTTAAGAAGGAACATTTAATCACATAAACGTGGGCTATTCGAACTACCCAAGTAATGCTTGCATCAGCTATAACCTGAGATATCACTGACTGGTAGAGTAACTCTCTCTCTTTTCTTTTTCGCATTTGAAAATGCCTCTATAGTATTCTATTTATACATTTCACAACAGGCTCAACAATGTGAGATAGAAAAAATTGTAAAAACGCATGATTTGATAAAATATAACAGTATTCTACATTAGCATACAGTGTCTTGAATCTTAATGAATGAAAAAGAAAAGAAACCTACTTGACATACAGATCTTGATACTAGCTTGTTACAACTTACAATTACAAAATTTCCCGCAGCCTATCACTTAGTAGTATCGTTACTTGTTCTGTATAGGATTCGAAATGCTTGGTGGTATTCTTCGGAAGTTTGTATCCACTTGCTTATTAGGTTTCTTGCTGTGCCCCTGCAACCCTTTGAGAGCTTGAGAAGACGGAACATTGCTTGTTGATGAAGCAACTCTCAGTGACCGGCGAGCTTCAGCTTGTGCGCCGTTAGGCTTGCAAGACAGAATCAATGAGAGTGCAAGAGCAAGAGCAGCCAGGGCTCTAGACCAAGCCTTCATGATTTCTTGTAAGTGTGTGTTTTTGTGTACTCTCTACTGTGTTGACTATTGATTCTTTGTTGTAATGAGAATTGAGATATGATTTGGGAGATGGGTTCTTGATTTTATATATGCTACTGAGCTTTGAAACTTGTTGAATTGGGATCTGAATCATGTGATGAGCTTTGACTGATATCACCATGTTGTGGCTGAGCTGAGACTTTCAGAGATTTGGTGAAGGCTAGAGAGATGTGGATTCAGAGAGGTCATGTGATGAGGCACGTGATGATTGTGTTGATTCTTTTTTGGGGAGCTAAAAAAGGGGATTTTTATATGTTGGATCAACCAGAAAAGCCAGTGCTCTTAAGGACTGTGGTGGTGTTGGATCCATATAATATGATATGCTTTTGTCACACTCACAGCTGTTGTAGTAGATAAAGCAAAACAGTAGGTGGTTCTTTGAAATCAAATCAATCTTCTCCAACTCCTAACAACAACACATGTTTGAGTTGTTAAAAGACAAATTAGAGAACACCCACTTCTTTGCTCACTGATAAAGTTGTAAACATTTTGGAACTCGTCAATTTTCGGGTCGGGTTTGCACTGGCCACATTTTTTCTATAGAAAATTCGACTAGATCGACACTCAACTTGTACTTATGTGAAACGGTTTTGGATTAGGCATTTTCAATCTCAGCTCGAAAAAACTTTGGAATCTAATAAGCTAATAGTTCATGTGCATTGTTTTCATACACTTGTACTTGACCTTTGCACATAGGCTTTGGTATGCTATACTATACCTTACAAGTTGCACTTGTCAAACCAAGCTCACACATTCAATGGCTATATGCATTCAAATTCTAATGTTCAAGAGGTATATTTAATCAATGACTGTTTTTATCAGTCGAGCCCTTTTAATGTTAATCTCATCCCGCCCAACTTAGGAGTTGAACCCACGACCTTCCATAAGCTTCCATAAGGAGATGTGAGTCATCCCCTAGTGGACTAATCAATGACTCCCCACTAAACGTTTAATTGCGATTAACCGACTTAGTAGATTGTTCAAAAAAAAAATTATGTTTGAAATCGAAGTTTATTGTCTGGTCAACTAGAGTGTTGCGGCCAGACAAATTCTTCGTCCAATCAACCAAAGGTTCTGATCGGAATAGGCAGAAGATCAGTTTTTAAGTAAGAAATAAGTTTGATTAGTTGTTAACAGCACTTACGTAAATTACGAAATCTCTTATCTTTCGAAACATTACAAATATGAGGCCACTTTTCATTAGAAAGATGACGTTTTCTCACATTATTTATTAGCATTATGCATATTCCTGAGTAGTTAGTTGACTTGATCGCTAAAAGTGGCTTAATGACCCATATTCAACCGAAGGGAGCTCAAATATTACCCATTGTTAAACGTAGAGCAATATTTTGTGAAAAGAAAAAAAAAACAATATTGTCATTTCCATCCTTATTGTTAAAAAATAGAAGGGTATACTCAAACTTGCATGTTATTTTCAGTTACCGTTTGTCGCGTCCCCATTTCGCGCCACGTTGAACATCCACTTCAACGCTTCTCTGCCAAGTCAGCACCGCACCTTTCAGCTTCATGAAACAGTGTGTTTTATCTTCCTCCTTCCTTCTTCAACATCTCATGTAAGAAATATATGAAAATCAAGATAAGAGTTAAAAGCAAAAAAACGTACCTATACAGAAGAGGCAAAACTAATTTAGATACTCCAATAAAATGTACAATAAATTACTATTAGTGTCCAAATAAATTTAACCGGTAGCGTTGTCACTTGTCACCGCATAAATTGTGACCTCACTTTTCTCATCCCAAAATGAATGAAATTATTTTTCAATTGACTAAAGTACCATCTCCTTAAAGCTCACGCAACAGACAAAAAGTGGCATTTCGCAAGGGCGATATCGTCTTTTTCACAAGTAGCTTCATCTTCGTTGGTCCCAAAAGTCTCCTCATCGAAGCACACAGTAACGACCATCTCTGTAGAGAGAGAGAGAGAGAGTAGTTGCAGAACCGTACGTTCATCTTTTAGCGAATCCAACGCTACCCATAAATAGCGAAGAGCTGTTTCTCTGAAGCTCTCGATTCCCAATTCATATCCTCGACGGACTGATCTCAGGTAAATTTAAAATTTCTCTCTTCGATTCTGATTCGTATGTTTGTTGCATATTTGGTTTTGGTTTTTGTGGGTTTGTTTGGTTTTTCTGTTTTCGGAGGTCGATCTATGTGAAGCTTGATTGGTTTTTGCGTATTGTCGGTGGATCCTAATTGAGATTGAATTAGAGGTAGTGATTGGTGTTAGTTTTGAATTATTGGGTTTCGTTGTGATTGATGAAAGATTTGAATTTGAGTGGTGCCTATGGCATAAGAATTCATTGTGGTCGGACCCATTTGTTTTTGGGATAGTTTTTCCCCATTTTGCTGCCCATAGGCTTTAGGGCAGATCGATCATGGTTCTAATGGAGAAAAACTATGTGTTTTAGTGGAATTAAAAGAATTGGGAAACTTTTACGGTTTTGCTTGAAACACTAAGAATCTATACATGATGCCGATGGTAAATGGTTAATTGACATTGTGGCCGGACCCGTTAGTCGGAAGCAAGTAGATGTTTCTCTAATTTGCATAGGCCACAGGAATCTGGATGAATTAGTTATTTAGAGCACAAAGTACGGGGCTTTGAGCTCGTTGTAGGTGAATAAGTTGCGCAAATTTATGATGTGTCCCATTTGGAGTTTAGGTGTCTTGAGTTCGAATAATTTCTTCTTTGGGCCAGCCACCTGTTGAGCTTATCTAGAGTGAGTAGTGGGATAGTCAAGTGGCCTTACTTTCTTTAAGAGGCCCGCACATACCTTGTCATGATAAAACTGGCGACTTCAGCAATACCTTTGTGACAACATATTGTTGGACTGAGAGAGACCTTTGAAATTGAAAGAGGCACATATGACATATGTATGATGTATCAGTACATCTGTCATGCCGTGTATGCTAACATGTATGGATGTGATCTATCCGTGATGGATCGCAGGGCCCTCCCCTTTAACTTTCTTTTCATTAATGTATTAAAGTGTTTTACTTCTCCGCTACATACGGATATTCCATCATCTCAATCCGAACTAAGAAGTTGCTTCCCTTATTTTCTACCCCGCCTTTCAAATTAGATTGGTGTCATTTTTAATATAATATGTTATGAGGAGTTTACTCAATAATTTTCATACTGTCTTCATAGTGTACTTTCTTTTTGTGTTGGTCAGCCAGGAAATAGTAGATTTGGAGGACAAATCTGTCTTGGGGCAATCAAAGTATCATCCTTTGGGTTGCTACCAACTTTGAATATGGCTGAGAAATTTTGCGTCAAGCGTCTTCAGAAAGAATTTAGAGCACTCTGTAAAGTATGTCTCTTCTTGTGCGATTTATTTCTCATAGATGTGTTATGCTATCCATGTATATTTTATGCTATGTGCGTCCTTATAATAAAATTTTGTTTACCTTAATTATTTCTTTTTGGATATTATATGGTTTGACCAAAGATGAAATTGTTAGGGACCATGTACATTTCATAGATAGAATAAAGTTTCTAAATGTCACTCTTGGAATTTTCTGCAGCGTTAATACATGGTTGAATCTTTAGTTGATAAGTAAAAAGCTTTGATTACTGTACTATTGAAGAAGGTCATGCTCCAATATGGGTACCGCAGGGACTAGGGGATCCATAAATAAGAGTTCTACTATCAAACACTTAATGGCCTTTTTGTACGTAATGAGTAATGACACCCTGAAAAGACTTTTTCTTGACTTCAAATGATTTCTAGTACAATTGCCTTGATATTAAGCTTTTTCTAGTACACTTACCTAATGGACATTCTTGAAACTATTATCAGGTTTCTGTTGATAAAGTGATAAACAAATTTTGCACCAATCTTCATTTCATGTTTATTAACTTGCAGGAACCTGTTTCTCACATTGTGGCCCGTCCTTCCCCAAGTGACATTCTTGAATGGCGTAAGTTTATTGTTTATTTTGGGTACAAGTCTATTGTTGAATCTTCATCATCACGTTTGTATGGATAGGATAAGAACCTTTTCGGAGACAGTCCTGTGTTCTACTGGCATAATTATGTTTTATATTTTGTAAAGGAGATCGTAATGGCATTCTTAATTTATTGTTATGATTAGCGGATGAAAACTGTGTAATGCCTAATTGTTTCTCTTGCAAACTTTGATGATCCAGATTACGTGCTGGAGGGAAGTGAAGGAACGCCTTTTGCAGGTTTGTTAAGTGCCTTAATGGTTATCTTCTGTAGGTTTTTATCTTTCAATTTCTTGCTTATTATGAACCGTGACACTTACTCTCATTGTTTGGTTATTTGAAAAACCTTTCACTCAATTTAAAAAGGTGGATTTTACTATGGGAAGATCAAGTTTCCTCCAAACTATCCGTATAAACCTCCAGGAATAAGGTAACATGCTTATTCCTGTTAAGATCAAGTAGCAGTGTTCCGTTCTGCATCTTGTTTTACCTATCATTTCCTTTTTCTTGAGTTGATCTAGCTTCTTATTGATTTTCGCAATCATTTTTCGTTGTAGCATGATCACTCCCAATGGACGATTCATGACACAAAAGAAAATCTGCTTATCGATGAGTGACTGTAAGCTTATAGAACTAATATTCACGTGAACTTCTTTCCTTTCTCTTGTTAATAATGATATAATTATTAGACTCTTCTATTTTGTAGTTCATCCGGAAAGTTGGAACCCTATGTGGTCTGTATCAAGGTACGATAATTTAGCTGTGACAAACATATGTTCCTAGCTCCTACTTTATCCATTCATAAATTTTATTTTTTTGCTTGTCGGTGAGCTGGTGTTGTATTAAAAAAAAGGCAGTGGCTGTAGAGTTTAAAGCCTCTTGCACTAATACTAGTTTTATTTTTGTTATTTGAACCACAGCATACTGACAGGACTTCTTTCATTCATGGTGAGTTAAACCGTGCACCAAAACTCTAACTTGCTTATTATCTCACCCTCTATATATGTTCTTTCTCTTGTTTGCATATATGTAGAGCTGGCAATTCGTGCATGTTGTGTGTTCGTGTCATGCTAAAGGTTGATCGTGTGCTATATGGGTCAACGCAAACACGACTTGTTTAGTAATCGTGCTGAAATACTAAACACGAAGATGAACATGACATGATTATGAGATTGTAACATGAACACTACATGTTTAATTAAACGGGTTGGGCTGACACAACCTAACACGTTTGGCACGACACACCCCGACGCTTGGCACGACACAGTCCAAAACGATAAAATATCACAAATTTAACCTATTTGACATAACTATGTTAACTAATATACAAAAAATTGTCAAAATAGTAAGACTAATTAGAGTTTTAGGGTTATTTTACTATAACAACCCCCAAATGTGTGTTGGGCGTGTCACAACACGAATAATTAGTCATGTGTGCGTGTGTGATTTTGAGGCTCGACACGAACACAACACGATTATTAAACGTGTTGGGTATTCCAACACGAATACGATGCGCTTTCAAAATTAGTGAGCCCAGACACGCTTATTTCATGTTGTGTCACGTGTTGAGACACGAATTGCCAGCTCAGCATATATGCATGTTTGCTACTTTTGTTAATTACTCAGATTAACATGTTACTGGAATCTCAATATCGTTTGATGGGACTTAACTGTCATGGGGAATGGATGTCCTAGACCATTTTAAAATTGGATGATTTTAGTTGAAATTTGGAATTAAGGTAGCGTTTGGATTAGAATTTTTGTTGAACATTCAACTTTTTTAATGCTTCCTAGGAGTAATGGTTTCGGTCTTTCGGGAAATAATTTGCCACAACCCTACTTCTCTATAATTCAACAAGCACATTTTGGCACTTATGATCTATCAAGTTTCAATTACATTTGCAAGAAATGTTGCATCTAAAAATGCCCTTCTTGTGCAGATGGACACGAGTCCTACCACTGGTAGTGTGAGCACTACTGTCGCTGAGAAGCATCGTCTGGCGAAGTCTTCTCTTGCTTTCAATTGTAAAAAGTATACTCTGCCTGACCCGTAACATTTGGATGATCCACACGAGTTTGCAAACTAATGTAATATTAATGTTTTTCTTTTCCTGTTACTATAACAGCGCAACATTCAGGAAAATGTTCCCCGAGTATGTGGAGAAGTATAACCAGCGGCAACTTTCCGAGCAACTAGTAGCAGAGCAGGTGTCACCCGAGCCACCTCAAGAAGAAAATTCAAGACCGTTGTTGGAAAAAGTTGGTAATCCTACTGGAGAGGACCTGAAAAGAGTAGATACTCCAAAGGACGTACGTAAAAACAGGAAGCAATCGTTCCCACCTTGGATGATGATTTTGTTGATTTCCATCTTCGGGTTAGTAATGGCACTGCCTCTACTTCAACTCGATATCTACTAGACCAGGAACTGAAAATTCGGTAGAGGTAAGCAGATAAAATTGCTCTCTAGTTTTGCCATGTATGTAGCCTAACTTTGTATAGGGAGTTCGGAAATGTTTTTCACCTATCGTTTTACAGTTTGGTGTCAGTCTTAAACTACTCGTACTTGCTTGTGACATTATCTTGATTTAAGTGAGATATGTTTGGCGCCGTGGACTTTGTTTGAACTCTCTTTTCTTCGCAATTTTTCGTTTTCTTGATCATTATGATTGACTGAAACCATAAACCTCACAGCCCAATGAAGAAAATTTCTGGTTCTTGAAGTTACTTTTTGCATGTTCCATTAACTATATTTTTATTGGTTTTGGCTCTGATTAGTTCTTGGAAGAAGCAAGTGAAATAAATCACACGACTTTCATTGGTTTCATGGTTGACATTTGACAAGAAAAGCAAGGCTAAGCCTTGCAGGGAAGCTACTGGAATTGCAGCTACTGGTGCACATATTCCAAACCCAAAAAGGGTTTGGTGTGTTTGGTTGATGAGAAAATGTTGGGAAAAGGAAACTTTGGGATGCTTAACAGGTTATTCAAATTCATAATTATGAGACCTCATGTAATTTCTTGCCTTCAACTGCTTTTTCGGGTACGAGGGCTAGTCTTGGCACAACAGTAAAGTTGGTGTCATAGAAACTAAAGGAGACAATTTGTGTTAACCGGTCGTGTTGATTCGAAAGTTTGGTACAGTAAGTTACATGGACGAGCAGATTGACATGACAAGGTAACTTGTTTAAATGAAAACGGGTTGAGTTCGAACACGATTAAACTGAACTCAAACTTTGCTTAGATTCGTACCGTCGTGACCCAAATTGTGGATCCCAATGGAAACATCAATGATGAGTGAACCAGCATGAATTTAGGCTTTGAATCCTGTTTAGCAGCTATGCACAGTGGACACAACTTTCTTGCCTGTTCATCATCTTCTTTTTCAAAATGTGTGATCAAGATTTGACATTCAAATTAGCTTCATGGAGACACAAAATTAGCAGACAGCTTGAGTTTTTTAATGCTAAATCTCAGGGAAAAGCATGTCCAAAAGAGAATTAGAACCAGACAACCTTGTAGCTTGTAATGATTAGCCTCAAGCATGCCTCTACTAATTGCACATTTGCACAACAAATTTTCATATTACTTCAAAGAAAATCTACCCAAGTTTTCTATAAATTATGTCACTTTCATCGTCCAATCGTTTCGTGCACTAAATTGGTTGAATATGAGACTAGCTCTCTCCTATCAATTGAACTTCTACCGCCGGCAAAGAAGTTCGAACTCGGGATCTCAAAGAGAATCCAAAGCGTTTAAACTGTTTGGCCCAATTTGGGACTATTTTGATGCTATGGTATGCAATTTTTTATCAGACACAAAACCAAATCCATGTGAAGCAAAAAGTAGAGATCAATGAGGACTAAGAGTTGAAACATTTGAATCAAATAACTTTACAGAAGAGAAGAGTTTGAATCAAGAAATGTGAATAAAGAAACTCACTACATCATCATCTGAAGAAGATGGTTTCATGGATCATTGGATCCACACCTTCTAAACCAGAGAAGCCAACTAATTTTGTCATACAATATTATGCACTATATACATATATACTATCTCAACCCATAAACCTCCAAAAAGTGGCAACATTTGATCAAACATGAACATAATCAACAAGTGACAACATTTGATCAAACCTTGGAGCTTTCTTGATCAAACATGAACACAAGTGACTCATGGTCATGAGTTCTGGCTATTCCCCACTTGTTCTCATCTCAAGCTTCCAAAAAGTGACAACATTTGATCAAATGTTAACATCACAAGTGACTCATGTCATTGATCAAATATGAGCATGTCATGAATTCTGGCTCCTACCCACTTGCTCTCCTCCTTCAACACAACTGGAGCTACAAGGAGACACCCTCTTCTCTTTACTCAAAAGCCTCTTCAGTGACCTGAGCCGGGTCGGGGTCGGCACCGGAGGAGACTTGAGCTCCTCCTCACCTGAATTCTGATCAGTCACAAGCTGAATTGGTATGTCAATGACCAAGCTATTATCAACATTTGATGAAGAAGAACCATCTTCCAAGGAAGCTCCTCTTGAGCTCACCTCACTCTGGTTCCCCCAAAACAACACATTTGTGGGAAAATTGGGAAAATTCAGATTCTCTGTGGAGCTCTCAGAGACTGAATTTTCCCCCAAATCTTCGCCGGAGCTAACCGGGTTCCGGCAAAGAGGGCAAGTGGAGTGTGACTGAAACCACATGTCAATGCACTCAACATGGAATCCATGGTTGCATTTTGGGAGCAACCTTGCTTTCTCGTCCGGAGCAAGCTCCGTGAGACACACAGCACATTCTAAGCCGTCCTTGAAATCCTCCGGATTGAAAACCAGCACCGGCAGCGACCGGAGGACGGAGGGGTCGAGCCCGGTCCGGACGGCGGCGGACGGTTCCTGGCCGGGGACGAAAACAAATCTCCGGCGCCGGCGAGGGTTCCGGGAAGGGGTGTCGATGACGCGCCACCAGAACCATTTGGCGTAGAGGTGGAGGAAGAGAACGAACACAACCACCACAAAAAGTACGATTATCGCCACCACCATGATCTGCCCGGTGACCTCCACCGCCGGCGAGTCGTCGAGCGAGTTACCGAGCCCGTTCGAGGAGTCCATGGAAGACCCACCTGAAAAAGCTTCAACTTTATCGGAAAACACAACAATCCCAGTTCAGATCCAACCCCAAAACTCCCAAAACTCCAAAAAATCGGAGCTTTTATCGAGAATCCGAGAAAATGAACAAAACCCAGTTGGGGAATGAGGAACACGAAAGTCCCAAAATTGGGGAATGTAAATATAAGAGGAAAAAAGGACAATTTGGACTTGGTCTTTGCTTGGGATTCAGAGACGTGAAGGAGGGTTCAAGAAGAGTCCACCTTGGACTAAAAACCCAGAAACAGAGACTCTGGGTGTGAGGAAGAAGAAGAAGATGGAGGTTGATAATGACAGTTATGGGTCTAAATAAGACAATAGAGCCAATTCAAAGTTCAAAACTTTCTCATTTACACACTTGCCATGTTTTGGCCTATAATTCCATTGAAGATCCCATGAATATATGCCCTTTTTTATACTTTTAGAAGAACTAGTTTTTTCACCCGGCGTTGCTCGGGTCTTTATTTTATTTTGAGTATGCATTTTCACGTCAATATTGGCTAATGATTTTATCTTATACAATCTTCTGAATACAAATAATGTAATGCATATATATATTTTTTTGAAAGGAATAATGTAATGCATATTAAATTCATGAGTAAAATGTGCATGAGTTCACTGATATAACTTTATATCAGTCG
>JAYMTK010002040.1:0-14734 GCA_036897405.1 Pelargonium myrrhifolium | reverse complement strand
TTAAACCCCCTCACGTGGCTTAAAAATTCAATTCCAAAAAACACCAAAAAAAAAAAAAAAAGGGGTAATATTTGCATCAAAATTTTCGCTCAAAATAAGACTCAAGAATGAGAATAAAACCATGTTTGTGGATTATGAAAATGATTTTACAATGAGAGTGAACTCAGTCAAATCTAATATAAAATCTAAGTTAATAGCTATCAACCAGCAGAACAGAGTTTTGAGAAAATATATTCCACTGAATATTGCAGATGCAGTATACAACAATTTTTATCACATATTACATACACTTGAGCTTCAAGATACAAGTACCATCCTATCTATAGAATCATGGCACCAACTGCAGCATCCGCGATCAAGCAACGAAAGATCTAAACATTGCTGCATAACTTCATCATCGAGTAACAAAAGATCTAACTCTCAAAATGTAGCGTTCTGTTCTGGTTCGACAGATGGTAATAAGAAGTAATTGTGGAGCTCCACGAGATTGTGCTACTCGAAGTCTACAAGCACCTGTGGAAATGGCGACATTTGTGAACTGTCTTGGAAGATAGCAGCCCAGACCAGCCACTCGCTCGCTCTTCAGCAAAGCAAGGTGGATACGCAAGTTCGTTATAATAATTGTTGCAGAATTAAATTCAATTCCTGAGAGCATCGCGCTTGTAAACCACCCCTCCTGAAAAAAACACAAGTTGGTTATAAGCGTAATTTCATACCATTTTCTTGTGATATGTTGACAATTTGGTTCGATACGCTTACGTAATGAATAAGGGAAGTATTTTCTGGATCTTTTGCAGCTGAGAAAAACACTGCTTGCAGCATTCTAACCTGTGCACAAGTAAGCATAGTATACCAATTAAGGCACCTCGGCTCTAGCAACATACACGAAACTAAAATGCATATATATAAATAAATGCACCTTTGCTCTGCCTGAAGATCGACACCAACTGCTGGAGGAGCGGAAACTGTCGAGCTTATTACAGGCCCAAAAACTGCAACAAGCTTAAGTAGCATCTCCAACGAAATATTTGCATGCCTATACATGTGTAATATTAGAATAATATGCGTAAGTACGACTTTCGTAAAGATGTTTTTTTCTCTCTCTATAGGGTGCAAGAAATTTGTTACTTAACACACAAAGTTTTGTCAAAATGAATTAGGGAGCAAATATATATAAATGTCTTGTTCTTTACTTTGTAGCAAGTAAATCCTTGTACATAATTCCACTTTGGATCCTGAATATCACATGATTTTTGACATCCAGGTTGTAAATGTTTAGTTGCAAGAGGCGCAGAATACCTATTCTTGTTGATCTATCCAAAGTTAAAAATGAAAAGTACGTGTTAGGTGAATATCCTGAAGGGAAATTAAAATAACTGAAGTAATCCCAAGAGCAAGCTACGTAATTGGAAAATTCAGGCCATCGCTCAACCTGAATAATGTATAGTTTTTAATAATAAACTATTTGATACTACATAATTATACAACAACATGTTAAACGAGACTAAAATAAAGGGTTTGCTCGGCCAGAACTTGTTCATGCACATTAAGCAACAGAAGAGTGGATTCATGGGAGAGTTCAGAGTTTGCCAGGTCTAGTCATTGCAATGGGTTCACAAATGGTAAGACTTGAGAGTTATTATGAAAACATAACATCAGAGGTTCGTTTATCCTATCATTATAAGTTGTACTTGACATGTAATCTGTTACACATTTACCTTTCTGTCTTGCTATCCAACAAACCAACAAGCACAGGCAGCAAGTGAGAAAACAAATCTAAAGTCAAAACCTCCATTTTCTCCATGAGAACACTGACCACATCTGCTTGCACCTGCACCAGGAGTAAATGATTCTTAGAACAACAAAACATACATAGTAAAAGCCCCGGTTCCAGTTCAGTAATAGATATCAAGCTGTCCAATTAATACTAACTGAATGATCAGGCAACTTCCTCAAGCCATTTACTGCTCCCTTGATGTCACGCCGTTCCCAAAAATGTCGCACAACCTGCCAGCGCACGTTAAATGACTAAACCAATAAGTTCAGCAAAAGAATAACACTACATTTTCAACCAAGACAGATGAAAATGTAATATAATATACTAGTCTCTGTTTTTTCAATACAAGTTTTCCACTAATTTCATCCTACCAACTGAGATGTACCTTCACATTTCTAGCTATCATCAGCATATGTATCAATATTTTACAAAAGTTCTTAGACAAGGTAATAATCAGGCATCAAAACAATAGGTAACATATCTTCTGCTTGTGATAAGTTTTAGGAACTCAATTTGCACTAAAAAAAAAAAAACATTAAATCTACAAGCATTACCAACTAAATTACCTGCAATTTTGTCAGCCGCGACCGAAGAGTACTTAAAAAAACATCGTGAGTTCGCAGCAGATGCTCGGTGAGATTCTGATCATTAGCGGAGGTAGGCTCCCTTTCAGATATTTGGAATTCTCCCATCTGTTTGTCACCAAACAACAAATGTATAATCCTGGTTAACAAAATGTGACAATGTGTGAGTGTGAGTGTGATTTATTTGACCTTATTATCCATAGTGGTAGACTCCCTTCCAGAAATATGGGGTTCTCCTCTCTGTTCATCACAAACATCACATAAATATTACCAAATTGAGTACAATTCACCAAATTTGAGAATGTATTAGTGGGTTTATATAACCTGGCTCTCTCTTCTCTGCTTGTCAACAAACACAAATAAATATGTGGACTCACTTTCATTGACCAGATGTTAATTGTGAATGATTATAATTACCTGATCATTTGCAGAGTTCAAGTCCCTTACAAAATTTCGAGATCCTCTCTGTTTATCATCAAACAATAAAATACACATTGGCAAGAGTTTAGCTGACTAAATGTGACCATATATGCCTGATTTTATTTTAACCTGATCATTTGCAGAGGTCAACATTGACCCCCTTCGAGAAATCCGAAGTTCCCTCTGTTCATCAAGAAACAACAAAATAAATATTGATAGATTTTAGTGGACCTAATGTGAGAATGTAAATGATATAACCTAACCTGATCATTAGCGGAGGTTGGCTCCCTTCTAGAAATTCGGGATACTCTTCTCTGTTGTGCCAAAAAACAAAATAAATATTGACTAAATTTAGTTGATGAAATGTGACGAGTGACTTTATTTAACCTGATCATTTGCGGAGGCAGGCTCCTTTCCAAAAATTCGTGCGCCCACTCTCTGTTTGTAACAAAGAAAAAACATTATAAATATCAACAGCATTTAGAGGACCAAATTTGACAATGTATGTGATGTTCATCAACCTGATCATCTGGAGAGGCTGGCTCCCTTCCATAATACCGAGGTCCTCTCTGCTTGAAACCAAATAACAATATGAATATCGACTGAATTCATTTCACCTAACATGATGTTATGAGTGATTTAATTTAACCTGATCATTTGCAGAGGTTGGCTCCCTTCTAAAAATTTGAGGTCCTCTCTGCCACCAAAAACCAAAATCAATATTGACCAGAGTTTAGTTGGTCACATGTCACAATGTGCGTGATTTTATTAAACCTGATCATTTGGAGAGGCTTGCTCCCTTCCCAAAAATCGGCGCCTTCCTTTCTATATGCAATCAAACAACAAAATCAATATTGACCAAGTTTACTTGAACAGATGTGACAATGTGAGGTGATTCTATTTAACTAGATCATTTGCAGAGGTAAACCCTCTTTGCTTGTCGCCAAATAACAATATAAATATTGACCAAATTTAGTTTGACTAAATGTGATACTATGAGTATGAGAGTGATCTTATTTAACCTGATCTTCTGCAGAGGCCAGCTCCCTTCCAGAAGTTTGGGGCTCTCTTCTCTGTTTGTCAACAAAAAAACAAATAAATACTGACCAAATTGAGCTGACCTAATGTGAAATTTTGATCAATTATACCTGATCTATTGCAGAGGTTGGCTCCCTTTCAGAATTTTGGGGTCCCTGTTCATCACCGATAGAAAAAATAAATATTAAATTATTTTAACTAATTAAATATAGCATATTGCATGTCCAACTATATTTAACCTGATCATTTGCAGAGGTTGGCTCCCTTTCGGAAATTTGGGGATCTATCTGTTTATCAAACCATAAGACAAATGAACATTAACTGATTTTTCATTGATTAAATACGACGATATTATGTCTAGTTAAATTCTTACCTGATCACTTGCAGAGGTTGGCTCCCTTTCATAAATCAAGAGATCCCTCTGTTCTTCATCAAACAAAAACAAAAATAAATATTGATATAATTTATTTGATTAAATGCCACAATGTGTGAATGACTATTTTTAACCTGGTCCTTTGCAGAGGTTGGCTCTCTTTCAGAAATTAGGGTTTCTCCCATCTATTTGTCATCACACAAGAATATAATTATTGTTCAAGTTTAGTTGAGCAAACATGATAATGCGAGAGTTAATTTTCTCAAACCTAAATGTTAACCATTTCATAACTCCTCAAGGTTCAAGAAAAATACCTAAAGAAAATATATCATTATCAGATTTCTTTTGTTAGAGCATATTCATAGCAGTTAAACATTTGCTTCCGTAAAATTTCCAAATATATAGTAGCATTTGAATTCTTCTATTAGAGCAACATTAATCAGAAGTGATAAAAGACTCAGCCAGATGGAATAAGAAAATCTTTTAACTATAATCATGATTTATTTGTTACTCCCTCCATCAAAATGAATCCACTATCCCATTTTTATAAAAAATAAGGATCAACTGGTTATGACTACACTTTCTTCCTTATACCACCCATGCACACTTATTATGACAAATTAAAGGGGTTCTCACTACCTTAACTGATGAATATTGTTGGTAATTCATGAATAACTACTTGAGAAAAAGTAGACACGCATTTTGAGACGAATTGTTAGAGGAATCTGACACTCACTCTGGGACGGAGAAAGTTTTTATATCTCCAATTGCCTATTAAGAAACCTAAACCTTGGTGGTGTGAGGTGAATCTAGGCCAAGGTCCATGGTGGTAAGCAAATTCATTGTGGATATCTTTCAAAAGATTATAATAATTTATGCAATAGTGAAGTCCTAGTGGTTCTCAATTTTCCGAGTTATTTTGTTTTCCGACGAACTGAACCCTTTCAATTTCAGAAATCATAGTCTGTTTGTTATATGGAATAGTCAACTAGATATCACGATATCACTCTTTCCTTTGTTTCATTGAAGACTGAAGTCTAGGTACAAAAAGACATCTCAAATGAATTTGAGAAACTGAAGGGAATGCTAAATCAATACCTGTGTAGTTGGTCTATCCTCTGTTTCTAGTTTGGCCATTTCAGGAGTCACAGTAACAGACATATCAGTTGCTTGATCTTCAATGGTACTACAAATTTCTCTTCTCTCAAATCTCTCAACCAGAGAACGTGTTCTACCTTGTACAACTGCAACTGTCAAAGTGGAATGAAATAAGCAGATTAAAACTCAATTATATACTTGAAACCAAGCAGATAGTATTTAATGACAAACCTCCATTGACAAATTTAACACTGTTTATTTGCCCGCTGGATTTTAGGGGCTCGTCATCAGCTGAAATATAACCAATACAAATATCAATTTTGTAAAAAAGAAGCTATATGTTAAACCGTCAACAAATAGATGACAGAACTAATGATAACAGTAGGGATTATGCACTGTGCAGTCTGTGTCAATCTCATGCAGAAAGGGTAGTAAAAGCATAAATCATAACCTGAAGGAAAGATCAAACGGAGCTCTTTGTGACATAAATAAACATGATTAAACCCAAGAAAAAAAAATGTCAAATTTTCGGAGTGCAAAGAATAGATCTTTTGGCTGAAGGAAAAGAAGTTTCTATCAAAGTGACCAAGGAAATTTTGAATAAGGAGGCTTCTGGAACAGCCATGCTTAACAAACAGAATGTGAATTAGACATTAAGCAACATATGTACAAATTAAGTGTATCCCAACAAGGGTATCACAGTTAATATCTAGAAAAGTACACGCAATGGCATTAGAAAAACAGCATACCTTTTCCCTTATTAGATGGTGTCTGTGAAGTCAAAACTCTATCGACCTTCTCTGCAACACTCTTAATATTTGAGCATTTCTCCTGACAGGATTCTTTAGTGTCGTCGTTCACTTCTAGTCTCGTATGTAAATTTGGATCAATGGAACTTTCCTTAGCACTAACCATATTAGTCAAAGATCTAGATTCCACACCTACAGAGACCCTCTCAACATCATATTTTCCATGTGATGCCCTCCGCATGTGAGCTGGCTTGATAAACATGGCTGAATTTGTCCTCGGATTGGTCAAGTCTTTTGCATCAGTACTTTCACGAGGAACAATGTTAGGCACGATATAATTATCATTACGTGCTTGACCATTAGTATTTGTATGAATTGTTGAAGGAACATGCTTCTGAGTCGGCATATCATTAATTTCCTTGGATTCCAATGGGAACACAGCCTTTGGAGAATGCAAAGACCCAACTTTTTGTCGTATAACATGATTTTCACCAGAAGCTGTACATGACACAGCTTATCAAAATAATATGGTGGGGAGAGGGGGAGGGAAAATAAAAAGTAACTATGCATCTACAAGAAATACCCATTATGATCCGTGCATTCAATGTGTAAAATTTCTTGTGATAGTAAGATTCTTAGGCCCAAACAGCCAGAAACTAAACACTGAATGTTGCATGCTTGCAATCACTTCAGCCTCAATATCAAAAGAAAAATTGGCCTCTACAGCCCAAAAGCTAGACTAGGTGATGGAGAATGCAAGGGAAGGGAACAAATTGGGTAGAATTTGGTTACTAACATTGATTATCAGAAAATGTATTAGATAAGATTTGAGGAAGTTTTAGGAATATTGTACATTATATTTTTGTAGGGTTTCTAAACAGAGCCAAGGGTATTCATTTCTTTCAGCTTTTAATGAACTTGAATTATAAGTAACTTCACTGTTTTTCCTTCCACTATGATTCTCTTCACTTCTTATTCTTCACCTCCCTTAATCTGCCAAGTGCCATCCATGTCTTCTACCCTATTCTTTGCTTTATTATTTCTACTTGCTGCTAATTATTTTCTGAAAACCATTATGCAATTGCTGAATCCTACCCAGCCCTAATTTTCTCTCAAAAAACCCTGTTTCAGCTATTTCATTTTTTCGCTTCTCTTTTCAATCTTTCATCGAGGATAAGACCAAACCATAGATAAAGTAGGGTATTCTTCTTCTGATATTGTTATAACTAGTCAATAAAACAGCAGAGTAATGACTTACAATCCACATAAATGTTTTTTATCTCCTCACATTCCGGAGAGAGGCAACGCAAACCCATAGTAGACCTTACACCATCCCCTGTTTTCCCTAAGGAGTGGCCTCCCAAATGATCCAATTTCTGGTCTTCACCGACACTTTCATCAGGTACCAGACCGGATCCATATTGATCAATAAGCTGGATGATGAAGATAGATACCAAGAACCAAGAAGATGATCATATCAAAGCTAAACATAATAAAACAAACACTTTATAATCAACCAATACAAAAGAAAGTACAGTGGATACCGATATATCTGCTACCCAAATTCCTACTGAGTTTTGGTAGTATGAACAACCCAAAAGTTTCCCTTCATGAGTGCAAAGGTCACCCAGTGTTGACCATCCCATGCCAATGGAATCGTGACATATAACGGGCTCCCATGAGTAAACCTACAGTTTATAGAGCAAAAACATTCAATATACAAGTCAATTTTAAATAATTATCATCTAAAGTACAAAACTAGGAAAAGAACCTTCAAACTGTCATCCAAACCGCAAAACAGAGTCTTTCCACCAGGGTGAAAGGTAAGTGCACGTACTCCTGTTGCCTGACAAAAGTAAATGGGACTGACAATTTTCAGATCATCAATGAATCTCATAGTAAATTTCTTCTTACAAATTCATCAAAGAAACCAAACACTTTCTTTATGATAATATAAGAAATACTAAAAAGATGTTTAGCAAGCCACAGAACTAGCTCAGCCAGAAACAGTAGGACCAGTTCTGAAATGTACTTAGAAACTAAATATATAAATAAATCAAAAGTAAACCAGTTCTTTAAAATTTGTTCAAGATGCCTAATTCAAACCTGAACTTAATTCCACACCCATCAAGGCGTCTCATATCATATCTTGGCTCTTCATAGAATTTTTGCTACACTATACTACACATAGTAGATTAAATTGTGGATCATGCCATTCAAATTCCTTATCTTAAATATAAAGAAGTATAAGGAAAGAAAAAGAAAAAGAAACTGATAGGATAAGAAAGAAAATACTTTTATATGGAATTGAAATAAAATAAAATAAAAAAGGGAGTTCCAGGTCAAGTTTAAATGCTGTGAAATCTATAATGGTAAAGACTTGTTTTCGGAAGGTTTTCCAGGACAACTATTGTCAATAAATTAGATTTCATTGGACCAAAAATTAATAGTGGGAGTTCTGTTGCCAAACATATGTTTAGGTAATGTTCTAAATTACTATCATAATTTATCTTATTCTTCATCTTCTACTCTCTCTTTTCTGCTGTTTTTTTTTCCGGTCCAGAAACTCCACAACTTCAATATCAACTTTTGCAACATTTTAACAATCAAATCCCCAACACGTCAAGCCTTGCTGAAATCTAAAGCCTTAAATCCTCTATTTCTGAAATTAGAACCCCTATATTACCTGATCCTAGCCCACCATAAAAGAAATTACCACAAATTATTAAATATGGCACATATCATTTCCAAGCATCCACAAGAGATGATACAACATAAGCTTATAGCATCCTATAAATAAAAAACTTATAACAAACACAACGGAAATCTACCTTAGTACACTTGTTATTGGTTGTACACACATGCAGCATTTTCTTTATGTAAAATAAGTGAGTCAATACTTCATGAGATGGTGTCTAAGCCAAGCAATCTCTATAGCATCTGACGCAGTCTTACACTTTGCAATCATGCAAGCATAAAAATGGCTAACAGCTGCACGGTGGACAGAGTACAAGAAGCAAACTCAAACAATACTAGCATTCGTACTAAGTACAATAGAATTTAAAGACAATTGGCCTTCATCTTCCCAATGAACAACCCTTATTTATGCCCTCATCCTCCATTTGGTTACGACGGCGGGAAATTTGAATTGAGAGAGGCCAGACACCATTAAAAATACAGATAAATTCAAAGGATGAGAGAGGAAAGAACTCTTAAAATCTTCAACAGAAAACTATCGGAAGTTTTTACAACTTCATAAAAAGCTGATCTGCCTGAAGCCCTAATGATCTTTATTACTTAAAGCAGATAACTATTTCCTAGTATTGGACGATGATAATAACAACTCATAATATCTGAGAGGTAGTCAATTATACAACTGAAAATTAAAAATAGAAAAATACTGTGTTTTTCTAAACTTATATTACATAATCTTAATAAGAAAGCTGAATAATCTGCCAAGGCATCACTACGAGGCTTTGCAAGAGCAAGAATTCCAATGTATATGCCCAAACACAAAGTTTCGAAGAAGCAGAAAGTGGTTCGCACCATAATAATAATGTTACTTAGGCTAAGTTCTCGTATTAGAAACGCTAAGATACCTCAGGTCTCGTAGATCCAATCAACTCAAAGGTTTCCAAATCCCAGAACTTCACAGTACGATCTGATGAACCTGGAGAACAATTTCTATGTTACAATAACTAGTTACAGCTTAAAAAATCTGGCAAAAACAAACTTATTAAGGAAAAAGATCTATAAATGTGAAAACATAATGAACGGCATTTCACCATCCTATCAAGAGTCAGTGGCAATAAAGGGGAGCCATTGATCAACCCAACAGAACTTAACCAACCGTCACTCAACTCCCGCTTTAGGAGGAGGGGGAAAAGGGAAAGGAAATGGGCAAGACAACATCACCCCAATATGAGTTCCAACCAGAGAACTGTTTGTTCGTCGATAGAGCTTCAAGCACTACTCGTTAATAGATAATTATAACAATAATTTTATGCTACCAGGGCTGCCTCACCACCCGAAAAACCTCGACTACCAGACACATTCCAGTATTCCATTGTCTGGTTTAAATCAGGTCTAGGAAAACTACTTTTGACTGAAATATCTCCCAAGGAAACTCGGTGAATGTTACCATATCTGATGCCTAATGATGATTGCTGTTTTGAAATCACTATCTTGAAATGAAAAGAAGATAGCAAATATAAAAGACCATTAATCTAACAACTTATAAATTGTGTAATATGCACACAGAACCTGCCGAGAATTTGGCTACACAGGAATCATATCCTAACCTGTAGCCAGGAGAAATTCAAGAGGATGGAAGTCTATGGACCGAATGTGTCCTTCATGGAACTTAAAATCATGCAAGAGCTTTCCAGCAGTTAGATCCCACACCTATTCAACAGTAGCAAGGTTCACGGATAAAAATAATGTAAGGAAAGCTTGCGAACTGAGAAGCTGATAATGTGCTCCACTAACCTTTACAACATTATCCAGTCCACCAGAAACTACCCAGCGGCCATCAGGGGAGAATCTAATATTGCTAATGCCTCGAGTATGGCCCTTGTACGTGTGAATACATCCTTTCTTTCTGATATCCCATATCTTTAGATTTGTATCCATAGAACCAGATGCAAAGAACTCACCAAATGGATGAAACTCAACAGCAGTGCAATAGGATCTGTGTCCAGTTAGAGTGCGAACATCTACACTTCAAGAACAATAACAAATAGATTAGAAGTTTGTAACTATGACATTCTCATACAGTTCCTGACACGAAAAAAGCCAGTCACATGCATGTTCTATGGAAGATTTGCAAACTGTTTCAATTCTTCCAAAGGGCATTATCGAGGTGAGTCCACACTAAACACATTGTCTCAAAGTTCTTGAATCTTAAATAAAAAGTTGTTATTCTCATTTTGCACCTCGCGGAAACAGAAATGTGATACGTCCTTACGGGTCATATAAATTGTGCTAAATTTAGTTTAAGGAACCAACAAAGTAATGAACTTACTCTTTGCTTCTTCCAAATCCCACAGCTTTATGACACCAGTAGAAGCTCCAGCAACAACCAAAACTTCAGATGAATCAAAGGCCACGGATTCAATTGGAGTTGTATGACCACATAGACTCTGCATGTATACACAAGATTGCATATTTATTCTGTCCCACTAAGTTATGCTACCTTGAAGGTATGCACCAAACAAAACAAGTTCTCAAGTTATGCTGCATTAAAAGGAATGCACCACAATTGAATAGGTCCCAACTTCCAATAGATAACATAATTTAAATAGTTAAATAAATTGTTTACTTTACTATATTAGAATTTAAAAATGACGCCCAAATTGATATGCAGTCGTACATAATTACATGTGCACTTCCCAAAATGAAAGAACTGGTTACACATTTGACCCAATAGTGATTAAAACCTCAGAGCAAATATAACACTGACCATGAGAGAAGCAGGTTTCCCAATGGACCAAAGATTGACTTTGTTATCATCTCCGCCGGTGATTAGAAGTCGACCACCCTTCTTCCCAATTTTGACACAGTTAACATTAGCTGAATGAGCAATAAATTCCTCTACATTCAATTTGGTCAAGGAAACACTTGAAGAATAACTGCACCACTCTCTTGACCACTTCAACAAATACAAAACCCTTGGAAATTTATAACCAGAAAAGAATATTGCAAAGAAGCAAACTGTCTGCTCCCTCTATCCTACATTTCTTAAGCAACAAGCACAACAGAACTTCAAAACTCGAAATTTTCACTCACCACCCAAAGATAAGACACACCATTCAATTTCTTTCCCTTTTCCCGGGAAACAAACAATAATTCCCAGTATATTAGATAGAAATGTCAGCTAAATAGCAATTAATGAAGCCATAACTTAACATAAACAAAAATCAAAAATCAAAACCAAACCCTAACCGACAATTCACGTTCAGGTAAAAAAAAAAAAAAACTGTAGCTGGTTGGAGCTCAGCATTTGAATTTGAAACAGAAAATAAAAGAGAAACAATGATAAAGAGGATACGCAGCTTATATGCACGCTTGGCCATTTCCATCGAACCAGAAAATCAAATCCGACGACGACGATGATGATGATCAATGATGATTGCGAAAAGGTGGAAATAGAAAGATGGGAATTTGGGTTTTGATTGGAGAAGAAAAGTATTTGAAATTGGAGGTTGTTGTCTCTGACTACCACCATTACCTTACCATATGGTTGATGAGTGGTGTATTTTCAATAATGACCAAATTGACCTTGACTACACTTGTCCAATCCTACCCATTCCGTTAGGTTCTACTGTTCTAGTGGTGTTGCATTTTTTGGTTGGTGGTGTGGTGCACAAATTTTGTAAATATAATTAAATATTATATTTCTTTGTTTTGGATGTGGAATTATAGACTTGTAGTGAGTGAACTTGGAAACTTGGATCAACTTTGGCTCAGAGAGGACAGGTAACAACTCATCCACTTTGGCTATTTCGAAATTTAATGACTTCATAGACGCTTGCAGCCTATCAAATCTTCCCCTTCATGGGAGGAAATATACTTGGTATGGAGGGAACAATGCAGCTAGTAGGCTGGACAGATTTTTGGTATCTATCTCCTGGCCAAACATCTCCAGTCTCACTCAAACGGGTCTGCCGAGGACCATATCATATCACTGTCCGATATTGCTAGCTCAGGATAAGGCCGACTGGGGTCCCAGGACGTTTAAGTTTCTCAACTGCTAGTTATCTCATCCTACTTTCATGCCTTTCATTGACACAGCCTGGAACACATACGAGGTCCAAGGAAGGCCTAGGTATAAGCTGTGGAAAAAGATGCAACTCCTTAAGGTGGACCTAAAATATTGGAACACTCACATTTTTGGGTCTTTAGATTTCAAAATTAAGGAGCTGGAGCAAAAACTAAATGAGCTGGATCTAATTTCGGAATCGAGACTTCTCGTAGACCATGAATTGGAACAGAAAGCTGAAACTCTGACTCTGCTGCATAGAAAACGTGCGCTGCACTCCTCACTGTGGCGACAGAAATCGAAAGTCTTATGGCTTAAAAACGGAGATCGAAACACTGGGTTCTTTCATAGATGTGCCAGTCTTCGTACGGTCCAGAATAGAATTTTTGCAATCGAGTTCAACGGCAGATTGGTAACTAATCCAGAGTTAGTCAAAGCAGAAGCCCACAGCCACTTCAAAAAAAGATTATCTTCTTCCGAAGCTGACAGACCAATGCTTGCAAGCTTGAATTTCCACTCCATCTCTCCATATGAAGCAGCCAGGATCGAAAACCCATTCACAAAAGAAGAATTAAGAATAGCTCTGTTTAGTTGCGATGGCTCAAAATCTCCTGGACCTGATGGATTCTCTATGGCTTTCTTCCAACATTGCTGGTCAATAGTGAAGCGCGATATAGTCTCATTCGCCCACAGTTTCCAGAACGAAGGCGTCTTCGACAAAGGCCTCAACTCAGCCCATATTGCTCTTATACCAAAGAAGGACTCACCTCGTTCGTTTGATGATTTCAGGCCCATATGTCTGGTCTCCTCAATATACAAAATAGTAACCAAAGCCCTAGCAGCCAGAATCAAGCATCTCCTTCCCAATCTTATCAGTGACGTTCAATGTGCCTTCATCCAAGACAGACAAATTGTGGACAACATCCTCATTGCCTCTGAAATTGTACTGCTCATCCGTAAATGAAACATGCCGACAGCCATCATCAAGCTCGATTTTCAACAGGCATTTGATAAAGTGGATTGAAAGTTCATGGATTTCTGTCTATCAGCCATGGGGTTTGGAGAAAAATTCAGAGGATGGATACGGGGTTGCCTACAATCGCATATAGCAGTTCTTCTAAATGGCTCTCCTTCAAAACAATTTCAGGTCAGTCAAGGGCTAAAACAGGGTTGTCCTCTTTCCCCATTTTTATTTGTCATTGTCAGTGAGGCTTTGCACCTCCTTATTAGCGAAATGGAGTCCTCTGGTAAGTTCTCAGGTATTAAACTCGGTCAGGTGACGCTATCCCATCTGTAATTTGCAGATGATACCTTATTGTTCATAAACTCCAGGAACTTTAGAACTGAGTTGGCAAACGTTAGGGATACTTTGCTCTGTTTCGAGCTCGCCTCAGGTCTAAAGGTCAATTTTAGCAAATCAAAAGTGGCCTGTCTTGGATCAAACAGGGCTCATTCAGCAGAGATGGCGTGTATTTTGCAGTGCCAGGAAGGAAGACTGCCATTGTCATATCTAGGGTTTCAACTGGGTGTGAATCCAAGTCGGATCAGTACATGGAGCGGAATTATATCCAGATTTAAAAAGAAGTTGGCTCAATGGAAAGCAAGGTACATCTCCTTTGGTGGAAGACTCGCTCTGATTCGTTCTGTTCTTACCTCCCTCCCTCTGTACTACATGGCAGTTTTTAGAGCTCCCAAAGCAGTCATTAAGAAACTGGAATCAATTGAGCGGAATTTTCTGTGGGGTGGATCGGATACGAAGTGAGGTCTATGTAAAGTAAAATGGGATATTGTCACTCAAAGCAAGCGTTTTGGGGGTCTTGGCATTCGGCCTTTGGCATTGGCTAAAGTAGCCTTTTAGCTAAATGGTGGTGGAGATTTGATACTCAACCAAACTCACTCTGGAAACGCATCCTCTGTCACAAATATAAATGGAAC
>JAYMTK010002039.1:0-14734 GCA_036897405.1 Pelargonium myrrhifolium | reverse complement strand
TATTTCAGCGATGCAAGCGATTAATATAAAACTAGCAGCGAAAAATATATGTATTATTTTACGTAACATATGACATAATAAAATTTTCAAAATTAAACAATATAATAAAATATATAATGTTTCAATATTTTAATTTTATTATAGGATAAGCTAGAATGCTCATTCCTTAGGTTGAGAGAGGGAATAGATATTCAAGGAAAAGCTAGAATAGGCTTTCCTCTGGGAATGGGCTTTCCAGCTATTCCAGCTTGTACCAAACACATGAAAGGAATAAAAAAGTTGGAATGAGCATTCCATTCCATTCCTTTCTAGCGTACCAAACATAGCCTTAGTGATAACAATATGTACGGACAAATCAGTTGACAATATTCTCTAGATAAAATGATCAGAGTAGTCCTCATCTTACCTTCCAACCATATACTCCTCAGTAGGCAATATAATTCGTGCATTTACACAATCAAAGACCCATTGTGGTTGAACATATTCTCTGGAAAGGAATATATGACCCTGCGTTGGCCTATCAACAATCTGCAAATAAAATAAAATAAAATAAAAAACATATTTGCTCAGAATTCCGATCCACAGAAAGCATACATGTACCATCATAAGATATAAATATGCTAAAAGTCAAACCTGGTGAGTAATGCTTTGGTCAGATTCCCCAAAAGGAGCTCCATCACCCTCCCAAGAAACAGCACCGCCAAAAGCAGGAATGATAAAAAGCAATGCCTCTCTGGGAACCTGAACATAGAGAATTTCAACTCCTCAGAAAAAAGAAATCTAAGAAATCACTATGATAATAAATGATGTAAAAGTAACAGCATCCACTAAAAACAAATTAATTTGAAATACAGAAATATGCATAACCTCACCTCACGACTCAGAAAGAATTTCACGTTCTTGAAGAGTTTCTTACACTCCTTTGTATCTGCATCTTCTTCATCCTCAAGATTAACATCCTCAACAAGGTGCATCAAAGCACCAGGTTCATTGGAAGGAAGTTGATGCTGCAGTTGGGCAAGTCTCAGTTCAGATTCTTCAGCCTCATTTCCTTTCTTCTGGCCCTCATCTTGGCTGGGTTCAGATGAGATCATAGCTTTAGACTCTACCAGGGGTCTGGAACTAGTGTCAATGTATCTTGACAAGGCATACAGATCTGCATAGCTCAACAAAGAATATATTTACTGATACCATATTTGAAATGAACAAATTGGATCATATAAGCATGTAAAACACTATAAGGATTATATCATGTTCAAGTGCAACAACCCTAAATCAACTTGAAATCTCATTCTGAATACACAGTTAAAAGCATACCTGCTGCTAACGCTTCCAGTCTAGGATCTAAAATTGGTGGATAGTTCACATTTATGGTATGATAAAGTTTGAAATTGACAAAAGCGAGGAGAGTCTGCACCAAATTTCAACAAATAAGTTAAACTGAAGCACATAAGAAAAACACAAAAGGAAAGGCATCAAAAATCCACATGATCAGTTGTATAGTAAGAGTAGCATATCATCTAGTGATAATTTCATTGCCTAGGTAAGGCAAGTCTTTTGGGAAGACCAGAAAAATGGCTTTAGCAATTTCAGCTTTTTCATAAGAACAAGTTTATTATATTGGGTTTATTGTGCCTTTCAATAGAGGGAAAAGGGAAAAAAGGAAAAAGTGATCCACCAAAAAAATGATAGAAAACTTTCTTTGGTATCATTAGCTCAATTGAGAAGTCCCAGTTCTGATATGATATTTTGTTAACTAATACATTAACCTATAAACAGTAAAGATGAAGAAGAGTAAAATAATGACAATTACATGAGAAATGGGTAATGATGAAATTTAAATGAGTACTATTTGTATATTACCTCATAAAACTCTAAAAACGTTAGCATGACATTGTAGTCTACATCATCAGGCACAACTTGTTGCAGAGCATGAGGTGTTAACCACGTAATCTTTTGACCCTCAACCTCAGCCTGGTAGTAAATGCCTTTCACAGATACAAATGTCTTTCTTAACTTATGAGTACGAGAGATATAAGCTTGCCATTCATGACTCAACCTTCGACAATTATGTATACGCTTTGCCTCGATTTTTTCTCTATGCACAGCAGGCAATGCAGCAAAAAGGTGTACCAGGGAAAGACAGTCATCCAAGTCTCTGAGTGCATCTACAAACTAAGGATACCTACATGACAAATATAGATAACGAAAATAGATTGTTTCAGGGAAAATTGATGGAAATACTTATTATGAAGTAACCAAGAAACCTCTCTCGAATAAGCCTGTCAAGTTCATAAGTAGGTTGGCGAGATCGTAAACTAAGAGCACGCTCCTTGTTACGCTTAGCCTCTGCTTTCTTTATCTTCTTGCTGTAAGACCTGATCTCTCTGAACTACTCAACTAATGATTCGTGTGGAAGAAATAAAATATCCTTGGTATGATAATAAGTATGGTGGGATCCCTTCCCCTTTTTCTTGGGTTCCCGAGAAAAAATATACCCTTGAGAATGCATAGTCTCCTACATGAGACCAACCAAGAGAAATAATGATTTCAGTTTCTGTATTATAAACAAGATAAACTGGTAATAGTTTAACCGGTAGCAAACCAGCTAACAATATTTGACAGACAAGCAAGAAAATTTGATGGGAATAAGGATGTAACAAATTCTGTGCTACATATTTCCTACATTGACAATCTAAGCCCACATACCATTTGAAGGCAACATCAAAGTCTTTGGTAGTGTGTTAATAATTTAAATTCAAATTTCAAGTACATACATTTTTCTAAACATTTTTGAGAAAAAATAATAGATATCATTACAGTTGTGTTACATATAATCTTATCACTAACCAAATAAAGAGAGAATTTATTATTTAATTTTCAAACCATTATCTTCTTATTGTTTTGTAAGTGATACAACCAGTAATGCCTTAGTAATAGGGAGCAAATAAAAACAGATAAAAAAGCTATGAAGGTCTACTCCTATAATTCAGATACATTTTGATTGAATCTTAACACTTCAACTTAAAATTAAATCAGATAAACCAACAAAGGAGTTTCAAGTTCCATTCCATTCTATTTTCATGTGTCTCTAGCAACAATTTGACAAATAAAAAAAATGAAAATCAACCCTAAACACATTAAATCAAATAAATATAAGAGCAGGAGCACTTGTACACTACATATAAGGTGTGAGAGAGAGATATACCTGAAAAGGGTTAGGCTGAGTTGAAGCTGCTTGACGGCTTGTGTCCTGGTGGTGTAATCAGACCTTTTAACTGACCTCGTAATCGGAACGGACTTCGTAATCGGGCCTCGTAATTGAAACTCCTAATCGGGACCTCGTAACCGGACCTCATAACCGGATCTTTTAATCAGACCTCATGATCGAACATTATAATCAGACTTTTTAATCGACCTCGTAATCGCACCTCGTAATTGGGACCTCATATCCCACCAACCCACCTCCCCCAATTTCATCACCGACTCATTGGATCATCAATGATAGAGACACAGGCTTCTTCAAAGGTTTTGGCTTAGTGACCTTCATTGATTCATCAATGGCTGAACAAGCTCTGGCTCAGCAACACCATGCCATTCTTGGAAGAAAGGTCCGTTTTTTCCATTAAAAATCGTGTATTTTTTCATGTATACGTTCATGAATTTTGGATTCTGTTACATGGGTTTTGTTTATTTTTTACAACTTTTGATGAATGGAGCTTGGGCTATTCAGTGTAGGGTTAAGAAAATTTTTGTGGGAGGCTTGCCCAATGGCCAGACCATAACTGAATTAAGGACCTAATTTGAGGAAATTGGCTCGGTTGAGAACGTGATTGTGATTCATGATGGGGAAGGGAAGCCGAGAGGGTTTGGATTCGTTACTTTCGATTCTGACGATAATGCAAACAATGTGTTGGAGCAAAGGTTTCACGAATTGAAGAAGAAGAAGAAGAAGGCAAAACGGCGTCATTTTTGTGTGGAGAAGTTTAACTTGGTATAACAGGTCAATTGAACACCCTTTCGACAAAGCTATGTTGGCACTTTTACAAGTTAAAGGCTCGAAAAAGGTAAAACATAAGTCAAAGGCCCAACATTTTATTTATGAAAAGTCGAAAAGGTGCTGAAACAATTAACCATTTTTGTTATCTTTCAATTATTAAGATAAATTAGACTTTTGGATTCAAGAATACAAAGATAAATTTTATTTGTTTTCAAAAATTGATATGGCACATTCATGACAATTAATCTTAAGCATCCTAGTTAGGAAACGATGTGTATGCAATTACCGGACTTCTCGCACTATGAGTGCCATCAGACCATGTAACTGAAGCAGACAACACTTTCGATTCTGGCATTCCTGGTCCGGTAACCCTGACCGTGAAACTCTTCTTCTCGTTCAACGACTTGAAAGAGAGAACATCAGGCACAACCTTAACGGTAGCCTTCTTGTCAGACCAAACTTGTACCTTGTAAGTGGAGTTAGCAAATCCAACATTCATGACTGTTCTGTTAAACACAATGTCAGATGGCTTCTCGGGCACAACTGTTGCTGTCATGGAAGGGTAATTCAGATCCTTCGGAGAACCTTTTCTGGATCTACCTTTACAAGTGATGTTATTATCTCCTGAAATGGTCTTAATCACTCCATCGTTGTAACCAGCGTCGCAAAGCATTTTGATGTAGTCTTCTTTGTCAGCTTCATACACAAGACCAGGACTAATGGCCTTCACAGGGTTTATGTGTCCCGATCCATAATCAAATTCAGCGTTTGTGTGTTTGGTGCGATCCATTGCAGAAGCTACAAATGCCAAAAGAAAAACTAGTATTGTTGGTCGGAAAGTACTAAAGCGAACACCATATGCTATAAAGAGTTGCAAAAGATTAATTACCAGTGGTCATGATGGCAGATTTGATGGCTGAAGGAGACCAATCTGGATGAAATGATTTAACATACGCAGCAACGCCAGCAACATGAGGACAGGCCATTGAGGTTCCGGATAAAATGTTATATTTAACTCGCCTTTCGTCACTACCACCTATTGAAGGCCGAGCATATGCGGAATATGCAGCCAAGATATCAACTCCAGGAGCACTTATATCTGGCTGCAATATATATTACATTACATTATCAATGCTAATGCTAAGTTAAATGTATGACGGTATAGACATTTTTTATACCTTCATGATTTCTGGTACGATTGTGTTCAGTCCACGACTTGAGAAGGAAACAACTAAAGGAGCAGAAGAATCTTTGATTTGTTCACTCTTTAGTATGTCTGCTTCAGGGTTTCTGTCACACAAAAGACATTAGAAATGGAAGGAAAAATTTTGTAGTGAAAACATTAATGGGGGTTATTAGATACCATACTTTGTGGAATTAACATATGACTGAACCGCAGAATAGTCTTGATCGTTTAGAACCGAGCTAGGCAATGGGTATACAAAAGAATAATCATTAGCTCCACTTGTCAGTAATATTGACCCAAGCGCGCCAGCCCTTTGAGCTTCACGAAATCCAAGAAAGTCCTCGCATGCAACGATCTTTCCCTTCACTAGACTCTCATTTAAACATGAAAATGGACAATCGCTGCAATAGAGCAAATGTTTGTTATATTTTCAATATTTACTTATCACTTATCAGTGATACAAGTTGATTGGAATATACCTAAAAGACATCTCAGGACAAGAAGTTTTTAAAGCTTCTTTTCCATATATCAGAGGGAACTTTGTTCCACTTAATGCGAAAGAATTAACCGATTTTCCCTGTTTTTGGAACCATTAGAATCAAAATATATAATCCAACATTGTTGATTAAGAACAAGAACAAGATAAACCGTTTATGAAACATACCACCAATTTCCTCCCATTTCCAAGAACAACCTCATCTATGATTTGGCGATCAATGGTGCTAGCTGCAACACTGAAAATCCACGGCGCTACACTCCCCACTGTACTATCTAAAGGACCAACGTTCCCTCCAGCCTGCATAGTAAGTATGCCCCTAACCATTGCATGAAAAGAGCCGATGGCAATCGGGTCCTCTTCAAAATCTTTAGCAGCTCCTCCTATTGAAATTGTGATGATGTCCACTCCATCGGCAATAGCGTCATCGAATGCAGCCAAAAGATCTGCTCCGGAACATGTTTCTCTGTCACAGACCTTATAAACAGCAATCCTAGAAGATGGAACACCTCCTCTTGCGGTTCCCTTTGCAATTCCATAAAAACTTGCACCAACAACTTTGTTTCCAGCTACAGTAGAGGCTGTGTGAGTTCCATGTCCATAGTCATCTCGTGCAGATTCTGTGGGATAAAATCGAGCTCCGATGATTTTGCTGCAAAACATAGGAGAGAAAATTTACTATTCAAATGACATGAAATTGACGTCAATAAAGTGGTACATTTGAAGAAATTTATTACTTGTTGCAAGTGAAATTCGCTCCGCCTTTGCAAGCACCCTTCCATTTCTTCGGGGCAGGTCCGAAACCATCGTCCTTAAAACTATCAGATTCAGGCCAGATTCCAGTGTCAATCACACCAACAATAATATCACTCTCAACCCTAACATTTCGGCTGATGGTTTCCTTCAAACCTACAAAGTCCCATGATCTTGTTGTCTGAAGCTTCAGCATCCTATTAGGAAAAACAGAAACCACCCCCTTCATGCCTGCACATATATTCATGTTTTTTTAAAACCCAATAAATATTAGTATTATGATCCGTCAACAGAGTGTGTCAAGCTGTGCTTACTAGCAAGCTTTTGTTTCTCGTCCTTGGTGAGCTGAGCAGCAAATCCATTGAAACTTCGTTTGTAACTCCTAACCAGGGAATCTACAGCAGAACTGGTTTACCAGAAACCAAAACAAAATGTGATTGACACCTTTTATGAATAATTAACAGAAAAGCGCGCAATTTCAAAATCTAGACTTAATTAATGACCTCCTCCCAGTGACTTGTTGTAACATATCAAGGTGTTGAGATGATGGCGAAAAATTCACCCCTTGAGGAATTGATCCCAAGTAAACGATGTAGACCTGAATCAACATCAACTGTACTTATAAAATGATAAATTTATTGTATTTACATAACTGAATTAAGGACCAGCAATGAGAAACTTGCCTCTCTTTCTTCATTTGAGGCACTGCAGGAGAAGGCGAAAGCGAGCACAAGAATGGAGGAAATGAAAAAAAACAGAAGAGATTGAGTATTGGCCATGGTGCAGTGCTCAATATGAAGAAAAGTAGAGATTATTTATATTAGGAATGACAACAAAATACATCATATTTGATTAAATGATCATGAACCTTTGACTTTGTTATTTAGGAAACTATGCTAGCTGACAAATATTAGCCCATTTATGTGAGTTCTTTGTTCATGCATATGCATATGCAAGCGTGACAACGTTACCAAACTAATCATTTACTCCCCTTAGGAAAGATAAAAATGTGCATTAAAGTGAATTGAGTCGTGTTTACACTCTAGAATTAAATTCTCTACACAAATTAATACTCATTCAAAGATCAAATCAAATAGATCACTGAGTTTTCTTAGTCATGACTTCTACTGATAAACGAAGTATCATCATGTTCTGCATAATGTAAGCATACAATTCCCACCAACTACATATCAACTTTTTTTTTTCTTTCTAGTTTTTGTCTGTCTACATTGATATGAACTATTTATGAGCTTAGTTCTGACTTGAACTATGTAGAAGGATCACGTCACAATAATATTTGTCGCCCTATAATTTCTTTTATTTATAAAAAAAATACTAATAGATCATGTGTTCAAGCCACAACCATGGGCAAGCACTCCTCTCATATGAGGCATTTAGAAAATTAAGTACTGAAATGATACATCCTTTGGGACTCCCTCCCCTACCTCTGACAAATCAAGAACACTAAATTTTGTACCAAGTTGAGAAGAGATACCCAGTTTTGCTGTCTAATGGACCTTATTCAAAATTGTCACGGAAACGTTCAACCAATTGATTATGTGAGCATTTTAAGATCTATTCGATGAATGTATCAAGTTAAGTGACTGCATTGGGATGTTAATGATATACATACATGTATTTATGCCTGGTATAGATGGTATAATATTAATGATATATATACATGTACCTATGCTTTGTACAAATGGTATAATATTAATAGTTTTGTTTCGTATAAGATATCATAAGAGTAACCTATAGAGTTAATTACAGAAGGTACCCCTCATTTGAAACCCGATTGCACTGGAGCGCCCTCAAGAGACCAAACTTACTTTAGGCTACCCTAAACTATTCAATTTGTGAATCGTCAGTTAAAATGGACGGAAATAGACTCTCTCTCTCATCATGTGTCATGCACATGCTTGTATAATTTTATAAAATGCCAATTTTACCCTTACACTCAAGTTTGAATGTTTGAATATTCCGGCGAGTTCTTCGTCAGATTGTCGCCGGAATCTGCAAAATTCCGCCGGAAAAATCAGTATCTTTTTAAATTTTAATCAAATATCCTTTTAACCAAATTGACATCAATTTCACAAAAAATTAACCAATAAGCAGTAAAGATGAAGAAGAGTACTAATGACAATAATATTGTGAAATGGGTATGATGAAATTTAAATGAGTACTCATTTGTATATTACCTCTTAGAACTCCAAAAACGTTAGCATGCCATTGTAGTCTACATTGTCCGGCACGACTAGTTGCAGAGCATGAGGGGTTAACCATGTCACGTGCAAGCCCATTTTCGCTTTGCACGTGGCCCATGCACAGGTTCACTCATTGCCTTGTGCTGGAATTTAATATGGGTGGCGGCAGGATTCGAACCCGGGACCTTTTAGTCACCAACGCTCTGATACCATGTAAAGAACCAACTCAACTAAAAGCTTAAGCTGATAGTTGAAGGCCCAATAATAGTTTTATACTCTAAAAATGGTTAAGCACTTAAGCATTGTAGTTGGGAAGTAACCTAGCATAATAGGTAGAGTCTTTGGGTCACCAACAAAGGTGGACTATGATGAAGAAAATGATTAGTTGATTACCATGTTAGCATGATAAGGATCAAGGGCCCAGTTTAGTACATTTAGGTATTTTAATACGTTTGCATCATTGATGCTTTCAGCCTTATATTTCTTATCTTATGTGTTAGGGAAATAAAATGGTTCCATCTGACACTTGTGAATCTTGAATTTGTAGTTGACTTGACTGTGATTTAGTGGGCCTCAATGACATACACCAAACTTTACATTTCATTTAATGCTTTTCATGATTTGTTTGTTCTTGTCTGCACCTTTTCCCTATGTCATTTAGTGTTGCCCTGTGAATTTGAAGTTCTACTTTCATTTAGTGTTGCCCTGTGAATTTGAAGTTCTACTTTCATTTCTCAATACACCCTCTAATTCTGCAAAACTACTTATATGCATAGGTTTGAGCATGGAAGAACTCAAATGTCTTGCTACTCTTGGAACTAGAGCTCAGAAGACAGCTCGGAGAGATATAGCACATGTTGTGAGTATATATTAGAACTATCCATTTTGTTTATGTTGGATAAATTTTTGGGGATTATCTTTTGTTTTGCCTAGGATGATCCTAGCCTCATCATTTATGTTCTGATCACTATTTGGAGTTTTTTTCTTTCTTTCCAGTTCAATGTTATGTAGGAGATTTTAGTATGTCATATGGAATTCCATTGCATTCTTTCGTTCCTGCATTAAAATGGTGTGGTTATAAGAGTGGCATCAAGGGGTATGGATGACAGATTTCCAGTAGTGCTGTTTAGACTCAATGCATGAATGGCGTGAATTGTATTTTGATTACTGGAGGTTTTAAATCTGATTTCATAGTTTAATGCCACTCCAGATGATTGATCTACGATGAATTTTCCACCACTAGAACTTGTGTGAATAAATATAGCATAGAAGGTTTTGTAGTCCTTTGTTTTCTACTTCCAATTGCAAACCTGCTATCAAAGTTCATATTTGCAAATGCCATTGATCTTTAAGGTTCAGAAGTATCGGTTGCATGCAAAAAAATTTCATACTCACAAGAACTGGGAACATGCGTTTGATAATGAGAAACATTTAAATACATGTAGTAACAGGTTACGGCGTAGTCTTGATTAAAAGTCATAGTTCTGGCCGGATTATGGTGCAATTGTAAGTCTTTGGCTGTTGGCTGGGGGAGTGCTGGTTCAAGTTTTGATGCCAATCAATTGTGCGAAAGCACTGAAGGTTTTAACTCTATCTGCATTGCCCCTCTTAGGAACCGACTTTGACAGGACCAGAATGATTAATGGCCTTTTTTAGAACCAGTTGGTTATTTTCATCCTTATTCTTTCATTTCATGGTCCTAAGTATATCTATTATAAAAAAGAGTCAACGTGAACATTGTTTGGGCAATGGGAACTATACATGATAAAATTAATCTATCAAAACCCATACAAGTTAAGTTTGGATATGTTGAAACCACTAAGTACAAGAATCCACCTACAACACGTTTCTTTTTGCCTTTGGGTGCCGTCCGCACCTTTGACCTTATTGCGACAAAATTCGTGTTCTTAGCGTAACGGTAAAAGAACGGAGGCCCTTATTTTCATATTTTTTATTCCTTAACCTTGAATCTCTTTTTTGTGGAAGAAAATAAGTTTCTTTGGAGTCGCAAATGGAATCCTCACAAGTCTTCAAGTTTGAAATCCACCCTACTCGTACTCCTCATACTATTTGAATCTGAATCGATGTTGTCCGATATATCTATTTCACACCGCACAATAACTTTGTACCTCTTCGAAGTGTACAGGAATAGAGAGGTCTTCTAATTAAATAAAAAAAGAAAATAAACAAAAAAAATACGTACCAAAAACAATGCCAGGATACTTGCACAAGTAATAATAGTGGAGATCTAAATTAAATGCCTATTCACATAATATCCAGAAATACTAGTTAACAAATTAATCCATCACAACCTATACTAGCTTTTTGTTTGTGAAATCTGTCATGCTAGCATAACAAGATCTATACATTAGTAGAATGATAATGTCATCTCTTCTATGAAACTTGTACAGTGGAAATGTATATTACTTTTCTGTTTAAGTACACAACTTTTTTTTTTTGTTAATCATAGTACTATGATCAATGTGCTACTTTCTTCTAATGATATGTTTTAGTCCTGTAATTTTACATGCCCACTTCTGTACTTAGGTGGCTATCAGAGGTAACGGCGCGACTACAGTTTCTGCAACCATGTTTTTTGCTTCTATGGTCAGTTTATCACCGCTCTATCTAGGCTTCGTCAGTGTTTTGTATTTTATGTGAATATGAAGGTACAATATATACATGTTTCAAGTTCTAAGTATGGTAATACTTTGCAGGTTGGTATTCCTGTGTTTGTTACTGGAGGAATTGGAGGAGTACACAGACATGGAGAACGTAGTAAGTATGCCTCTGAGTAATTTTGTGCTCTAGAAACACCACCTGTCCTTATTGACGATGCTTGTTTAACCGTAGCCATATAATGCAATAGATTCATGCGCCAATTGTCAAATAGATCATGTGAATTGTAGTTGGGGGTAATTGCACATGAACCCCCTTTAATTTACACGTTTTGCACATGAATACCTTAAAGTTTTATTTTAACTTTTGACTACTCTGTACTATGTCGGGGGCCTTTTCGTCACGGAATATTCCATTTTTTAACAGAATATTCCCTTTTTGATCATGTGTCATGCACAGAACCTAAATTCTTTTAGAAATTCTCATTTTGCCCTTCTTAAACATTCAAGAACACATGAATGTTTGAAGTTTCCGGCGACCAATTATTGCCAAAAACTGCAAAAACTTGCCGGAAACTTCATAGTCTTGCCGTAATTTTCAAAAACCCGCTGGAAAACTCAAAAATAAAAAATCAAGCAAAATCATGTGCAAAACGTGTAAAGTACAGGGGGTTCATGTGCAATTACCCCTTGTAGTTGTTAAGGATACTTGTGTATTGTTCAGGTAGGGGTGCAGTTAAGCCGTGAGAAAGGCAGAGGAATCAGTCATTTTTCCACTATGAACCAGGAAATTAGCTTTGGTATTCGTTCATATTTGTTGCTGGTTATCAACTTATATATGTCATATTGTCATGTAGGGGGTTTATATTAATTTTCTATTCATGCTAATGGTTTTCCTGGGTTGGAAAGATGGTATTGAGAATCTAGCAGTGTGAGGAGTTGTTGTCAAGGTCTTGTGAGAAGTGATGCAATTCTTGTAGCTGTCTAATTACACACCAAATATTTACTTAATCTACTTGAGGGATTGTTAAACGCTGAAGATCAATTCAACTATGACTTACTGGAAATTTGTAATTCTTATAACAGTACTTATGTTGGCTAGCCATGCTTTTAATATTCTTATTGCAGCAATGGATATATCTTCTGACCTTACTGAGCTTGGAAGAACTCCAGTGGCTGTTATCTCTGCTGGTATAAAATCAATATTAGACATTCCCAGAACCCTTGAATATTTGGTACGTACTATTTATTTCCCTTATATAGCATATCTGCAGACGAGTAATGATCACTGATAGTTCTTGTAATTGTATGATATAGGAAACTCAGGGGGTTTGTGTCGCTTCTTATAAGACAGATGAGTTTCCAGCTTTTTTCACAGACACAAGTGGCTGCAAGGTATTTACGGTCAACTTTACCCAAGCACATAATATTATGTTTCATAATGTTATGGTAAATTTCTGTTTATTGGCAATTATTGTACCTTTTCCATATAACTGTCAAATTCAGTTTAGATTATTTTAATTTATTGCTATCTCAACTCCCTCCCCCCTTTTTTTTTTTTTTTAGGTAAATTACGATTTTTCTACCCTCTAAGTTTCGCTTGTGACGATTTCCTACCCTTAAGTTTCAAAATAGAGACAAAAAAAAAAAAACCCGTCATAACTCCGTCAGTTTAGTTGATGAAAAGACAAAAATACCCCCAAGAAAATGTTTTGTGTAAAGTTACACAGGGTAGTGATTTGTCACACAACTTAAACTAAAAAGGGTAGTGAAATGTTTTCAGTAAAGCTACACAGGGTAATTAATTGACACAACTTAAAGACTTCCTTGGGTTTTTTGTCGGAGAGGTTTTTTGTCTCTATTTTGAAACTTCAGGGTTGTGGAAAATCTCATTCAAACTTAAGGGTAGGAAATCGTCACAAGCGAAACTTAGAGGGTAGGAAATCGTAATTTACCCTTTTTTTTTTGTATAGTCAAAATTAGGTCATCAGTATAAATGAGATGAAATTCATCTATTTCCAATCAGCCGTAGAATAAATGACTAAATCTTTTCCAGACTTGTTATCTTCATGCATGTCTTAGTAAAATGATTTTGTTAATCATTATGCTTCCATACATTTTGGAAGATGATCTAAACAACTGATAAGGACGTGTTTTATAATGCTCTGTTTGAAGTACAATGAATTGTAATTTGGTACTCTTTTCTTTTTCATATATTCCCCCTGGGACCAAAATAGGCACCTTGTCGTATGGATACTCCAGAAGACTGTGCTCGGCTAATAGGCAAGCGATTAGCTGATTATATTTTTTACTTAATTTACATATGTCATGTGGTCGCATCTTTCATATGCTTGTTTTTGGTTATTGTAATTGCAGATGCAAACTCAAAACTCAAGCTTGGAAGTGGAGTTCTGATTGCAGTCCCAATTCCGAAAGAACATTCAGCTTCTGGAAGCTTTATCGAGTCTGCAATACAGAATGCCCTCAAAGAAGCTAGGTAACAACTAACAAGGTTTTTCAAAAAAATCTACTTTCTCTATTCATTTTTTTGTGATACTGATTTTTATGAATTCGGAAATGGATTTTCAGGGATAAGAATTTAACAGGAAATGCTGAAACTCCTTTCTTACTTGCAAAAGTGAATGAGTTAACTGGAGGAGCATCACTAGCTTCAAGTATCCTTTTCCTATTTTTTCTGTGCAAATTTATGTTACCATCATTTCTTTCTTTTCCTATGTTCTGAGCAAATACTGGTGAATTGACCTGGTTTATATTCTACACCAACATGAAGGCCGACCAAAGCCATTTGCTTATATTCACTATAAAAAGAGAAGTTCAAATGATATCTTCGTAATCTTTTGTGATTATCTACCAGTTGTTTATTTGATTAATTTTCTTAACCATGTTTTAGATATTGCACTTGTAAAAAATAATGCTATGGTTGGTGCTAAGATTGCAGTTGCCCTTGCTCAGCTTAGAGATAACTGTACCAAAGGTGAGCCTATGTTTATTAGTTATGGATAGTTACAAAAAGAAACATATTTCAATTGAACTCAAGTAGATAATGTTCCATATAGTTGATTCGGGCTGATGTGTTTAACTTAATATATGTTAAACTCGACTCCAACTCAAAATCATAAAACTAATAGTATGATACACGGTATCAGAGCCTTAAAAGACATATAGTTGATTAGGGCTGGTGTGTTTAACTTACTACGTATATGTTAAAAACTCAACAAGCTTACCTGATACATGGTATCAGAGCCTTACAAGACATATATCAGAATTTATTGCTGCGTTGCCGCCTCCCACTTGCTGGCAAATTTTCTGGCAGTTTTCTGACCGTTATTTCACCAATTAGCTTAAGATGTTAGGTGGAGGGCCCAACTTGTATATCAAGTGGAGACAAGACTTCACATACGAGATTCTTTAACAATCTATACATACTATAAAAGCAGAACCAAAAAACGGGTTTAT
>JAYMTK010002038.1:0-14737 GCA_036897405.1 Pelargonium myrrhifolium | reverse complement strand
TCCCCCCCTACTTCCCGCCCTCCTTCTGGTCAAACCCCTCCCTCTCCCTCACCTTCGCCAACCGCCGAGCCTGCTACTTCAACACCGGCGTCATGGTCATAGATCTGGACCGGTGGCGCGCCGGCGACTACACCACCAAGATCGAGGAGTGGATGGAGCTGCAGAAGAGGATGCGGATCTACGAACTCGGATCGCTCCCGCCTTTTCTTCTAGTCTTCGCCGGGAGCATCGTGTCGGTGGACCACCGGTGGAACCAGCACGGCCTCGGCGGCGACAATTTCCGGGGACTGTGCCGGGACTTGCATCCCGGACCGGTGAGTCTGTTGCATTGGAGCGGGAAGGGGAAGCCGTGGGCCCGATTAGACGCGAACCGGCCGTGTCCGTTGGATGCGCTGTGGGCGCCGTACGATCTGTTACAGACTCCGTACACGTTGGATTCGTGAGTATGGAGCGTGTGGAGTCTACGCGCCGCTGCCGATCTGTAGATAGAGATGAGGTTTGTTGTTCTTGTAGATTATTGTACAAGTATCAAATTGTTCAAATATATATATACACCTATATGTATATATATTGATATTGATGATGATGATGATGAAAATAGCTCTCCTGCATAAAATAGGTAGGGAGATATTGTTTCATGAATTTTTTATGGATGAATTGTTCCAATCTTTAATTTGTATAGCTAAAGAGAGCCAATTTTGGGTTGGTTATTTCATAACATGAATTCTAGTAAAGTTTTTGCAAAATAGTTACTCATCTATAACTATATTAGTATTGTTAGTGTTTCTAATTATCTCTAGTTTTACTTTATTTTTTTAGGTTTCTAGTTATGCTTCTTTGTTTGCAAAACACTTCATTTGTATCCAAAATTTGTGTCTTTAGATGAGCTTCTTCTTCCATTTTAGAAGTTTAGTGAATATTCAAGAACAAAAGTGACTTAAAAACGGGTCAAAATTCAGTAAATACACTCAAAATAAGCTTGTAATCAAACTCATAATAATCACTTATATATCATTCATGACTTATGTTGTTCCTACCTTGTAATTTTCTTTTGAAAACTTTGTATTAACTTTCATTCTATCATAGTTTTGCGCCATTTACTGATACATGAATTAATGATAATATCGTTATAATAAATTAATATTTCTCAAGGTTTATGACATAAATATAAGTAAAGAAAAATGCTATATAGAGTATCATAATTTTGTCTAAGTTCAGTGAGTAAGTTTTATTTTCAAATGTTTAGGAGCTTGATAAAGTAGTTAGTGGTGAAAATAATGAATTTTGGTTAAACTAACCTCCATTTTAGAAGCACAGTATTTGATCACTAAATGGAATAATAATTCAATGAAGAAACACGTACAATGCATAATAATAATGTATACATTTTTAACATTCAATTATTTCATGTTGGGTTCAAGTGGATGAGGCTGTAAAGACATTTTGCCAGCTGATATGTCACTGATCTTATTAATACAATTAATTTGAATATATTGACCGTCCCTTGTAGCTAGCTAGAGACAAACAAGTTTTTCTTATTTGCATGTTTTGTTTTGCCATATTTTCGTGTGGGTGTTGTAATCATTAATCAATTTCACTTTGAATTATTCAATAATGTCTATGGATGTTGATCGTTGGTGTAGCCATAAACATATACCTCCAAAACACAAGTACAAATTCTATATATTCCGTAACTTAGATTCATTCAAACAATTAGAATTGAATTTTACAAGGAAACTTAGTTAACCGTTAGTATCAATTTATAATAATAATTGTGTAGTTACTTAGGTATCAAGTTACCACAGAAAAATAATACAACTACTCAAATTTTAATCAAGCTTGCTCTTGCTTTTTTATTTATTTTGTCCCATTCAAATTAATTACAATTTCAAATTTATATTATATTTTAGGCAGATTTGTGTTAGATTGAAATGGTCAAAAATAAATAAAATAATAGCTCTTGCCATATGCCTCTCGATCATTATTCATTACCATTTCTTTTAAATAAGCAATTAGTTGGCAAATGAATAACAAATTGTGGTTAGTATATATGTGAGTAAGGAGCATTCAAAAAAGAAGATTGGAATGGTACGTATTTGATGAATTAATAATTAAGAAGTAAATTAAAAACAAATAAATTATATACTGTAGTATTTAATAGAGAAAACATGGGTTCCAATCGTGGGTTCAACCACAGTTGATTTGTCAGCTACGTACGTGATCTTTTCTACTTCACCGTGTAAGGCTTTTTCAACTAAAGTTATGGAGTAATTTTGAAATGGTATTAAATAATAATAATAATAAAATAGTGGAGATTTTAAAATAAAATTGTAAAAAAGAAAAAAGAGTGTCGGTAGAGGAAGGAGGAGTCCAAGACATTAATAACGAACGAAAGAGAGCATAGGGTGGTGGGGGATTTCCAGATCGCCACGTGGCATAATTTTGGGCAGGCTTAGATTTTTGGGTACGAACGATCATTGTAGTGCGGGTCCCATCTCCTCCAAAAGCGTATGTAAACAAAGTTACCTCCAGATATTTGTTAACACTATTTCATGTTAAAAATGAGTTGGAATAAGCTGTTTAAAATTAAAAATAAGTTTAACAGAATTCTGATGAAAAACATTTTCCACAAATAAAAATTAAATGGAGTATAAATTTAGGAGATAGATAAAAATAAACTATTAATAATTATTGTTAAGGCAACACATATATAAAAGTTATGCCGGCTTTAGATTAATTAAGGTTGACCATATGAGTTCTCAGGGTTTGTTTGGGTGTCTACTTCAAATGTCTATAGAGGTAAAATGTTTATAAAGATAGCTGAAAGTAGGTTATGTCGGGAGAGAATAAAGGTCCTATTTGGTAAATTAATGCTTGGAAAGAGTTTGAAAAAGAATTTTTGATGATAAAATTGTTGGGTAAAATTGTCAAAAAGAAGATGTATTATTCTGAAATGGCCAAAACGCCCTTCATGTAATATGAAAATAAATTATATTATCACTCATTTTTTATCAATCATAGCAAACAACAATTCAACACCTTAATATAATATGTAAATCTAACTATGTGGTCGACTCATCTTATAACTAGCTCTACTGTGTAGATGTATAATAAAAGGTAAAACCATATGAAGCCCCAAGTCTATCGCTTACATTGTCATTACAAACTAAGAGGTAAACACATACACATGTGGGTTTACCGTCCGATGGTATACCTCACAGATAAAGGGTTTACCGCACATACATAGATAGGGATGACCTTAAATGTAACAAACTAGGAGGTAAACCCATATTCATGTGGGTTCACCGTTTGACGGTATAGCTCACAGTTAAAGGGTCCACTGCACATACTCATAATTGTGATGAACTTAAATCCAAGGTTTTCTCACATATGTTCACGTTCCACCAACAAAATTCAAACTAATTTAACAATAAACAACAATGAAAGTCAGAAAGAAGTATCTTGGATGAAGATGGTTCACTGATATTCCCTTGTGTCTGCAAAATATTCTTTGTTGTTTCTTCTCATCCAAGTTCCAACTCTTATGCAGCTTCTCACTATCTCATTGTGTTTATATTGAACTCCCCTTCTTCAAAGTATTGATGATGGTGGGTGAACGAGTGGTTGTCTTGATCGTTAAATGATTGATTGAAAATAAATAACAAAATTAACACACAGAATGAGGGCAGATCGAAAAAATGGCATCACAAATTGAGGAGTATTATGGGTGTAAAAATTCATATAGTTGCTACAATGATTCCCATAAGAGCAACCCAACTCCCGTGGAAATACCTTCTACAGAGCCTCTATATCCATTTAAGCTCTATACTGATTCATACATTTGTAGTTTTGAAAAACATCTTTTGAAAAGAAAAAAATTGTCTACAACTCATATGGACACTATATAGAGAACCCAAACAAGCACTTAACGTATCAATCAACAACTTTTTATGTACTTACATCGATCTAACTAAAATCATGTCAACCCAAGTTTGTACAGAAGCTCATTTTTTTGGTTGCAGGAGCGCATTCCTTACTTTTGAAAATGACTGCTTCAAGTAAACAAAAATTGAATAGACCGGAAAATGCTTGTTTCACTGAACCAACTATTGACTTCAAATAGTCAAAAATTAAAGTTTAGCTAATTTCAGAGGATATAGATTTACGAACGTACAAGATATCTAATAATTATTCTTTACTCATATGACTAGAGTTGTTTTATAGTAGTATATGTCACTCTTAGAATTGATGTGTAATTCTCGACCAAGACATTAAATGTATTGAGATTGAGAATGAAACATGTTAGATGAAAAATTCCTATCTTACCTACCAATTAATTCGTAGTAATTTATTAGACGTTCACATCCTGTAATGTTTACACATGTCAATTACTTGAACATAACACCAATTGAATTACACATTAATTGACGTACAGTGACAATAACATTATCATTGAAGTTATTATGGATTTGTTTTGTTATACCACATGTATGTATGAATGTATATATGGATAAAACAGACTGTAATTTGTGTGCTGCTATATTCATAAATGTTCTGGGTCCCTTTCTGTAGAGAAATCACAATGTGTCAAAATAAGATCATGGATCTGATAGCTGATAGCTACGCAGCAACTAAAACATGATTTCTTTGACTTTGTGTTAGATGAGACACCTCTTTCTGCTATGTTATTTATAAGGCAAATTCAAGTTGCAACTTAAATGCGTCTATAAAATATACAAGAGATACACTTATATGGTTTAATATTTATGGATTCAATCATGTAATCTATACACCAGTAGATGACTGGTTTATGGAGAGATCGATCACTCAAATTCGGTACTTCCTTTTGTTTCAATATGAGAATAACTCACGTTACGTGCTCTGGTTTTAACATATTCTAACTAAAATAGTTTGCAGAAAAGGTTATTAAGATTTCGTAACGATAAGGTGCGAAAAGTTTAGTATTGTAATGGAGGTAAATAAGTAGACGAAAGAAACAATTTAATATTACGTATTGGCTAGTGTTATATTGCTATATATGGGACTTGCCCAAGAGAAACATTTGTCCCTAGTTTGTAATTTGTATCAAATGGTGAGAATATTGGTCGTGATCCAACGCATACATCTATCTACCTTTATATTTTTATTGGCTCACACATAAATGCAAGCAATACAGCGATTTTGAGAACCAACCAACCTATAGAGAGTCGATTCCTGTACGATTTGGCCTTAAATTCTAAAATGGTAAGGCCAAGCTCAAGCTGTGACTGAAACAAAAGAAGCAAGGTGGGAAAATACAGGGCTGAGGAGTTCAATAAGGAAAAGTTCCTGTCATCTTAATGTGGTCAAGGGTTCTCTCAAGACCATATTTGAGCACTGCCTGATGACCCGCTCTGAATCCATCTCCGTATACTGGGGAACTGTCTGATTCTATTTGTTGCGTAAAAAACTCCCCTAGTTTCCTCTCAAATGGAGATCGCGTACCCTTTTTGGAAGCAGATGATGAAGATGAAGCAACATTGCTGCCTGAACCAGACCTCAGCTCGCCCTCTAACCACATGTGAGCTACCACCTGACATATACCTTCCTCAACATCCTGTCTGAGAGTTTGAAAACCTTTCAAGCAAAACACAAATGTGTTAACATCTGAAGAAACACCAACGATACACCATTGGAATTTAATTCACTAATTATGTCGTATAACTTCAAGTCATTGCAAATGAAGTCATCTTAAGAGATTCCTATCGTTCCCGGCCATTAACAAATATCAGTATAAATGCATTTTATCGGCTTCCTATCATTCCCGGACATTAACAAGACAAACAGCAGGGGAGTATAAAAGCACCTTTAAGTCGTAGCCATGCATGCATCATCTCATGAGCTAAGATTGATCCGGTTAGTAACCTACATATTAAGAGATTCCGAGTGAGTATCTTCTGCTATAATGAAAGCCAAAAGGTAAGCACAGGGGTGGAAGCAAGTTAAGCTTGAGAGCTACTTGTGCTCAAATAGCCTAATGACTTAACTTTGAATGCCATTAATTTGGGTTCAACTTCGCGTCTCTTGATAATCTACTCAAGCAACCGATGATCCTTACTGAGTAATCACTATCTTATTTTCCGTCCGCTCCAATATGAGTGTCCACTTTCCCATTATTATAAAAATTAAGGATAAGTTAGTTAGAGTTAGACTTTCCCCTTTATACCCTCATCTGATATTGGTGTAACAACGCCAGAGGTTCTAACTAACTAATCTTAGAAATATTGTTGGTAATCCATGCATAATTATTTCACCATTTAGAGAGAGTGGAACTCATTTTGAGACAGGAGTAATAATCCAAAATATATACCAGATATGTTACAAAACTCAAAATGGCATTTTAAAAATCTCACTAGCAAAAGATCCATAGACCCAACCATGAAAAGACAGAATTTCTTGTAGTGAGTTTTTTCGTAAATTCACAGACCCAAACATGAACAGACAGAATTTAGTTTTCACTAATTAAATATTCCCTCTGTCCCAAAATGAGTGTCCTCTTTCCTCTTTAGGAAGTTAGTTATACCATGAATTACCAAAAACATCGTTATAATAAATTAGTTAGTATCCTTGAGTTTGTTAGAACACATACACATGGGGATTAAAAACTAATTATACAACACTAACTAACTTCTCCTTAATTATTCTCAAAATGGAAACGAGGACACTCATTTTGGGACGGAGGGAGTAACATTTATTATGGAATCAAGCAACATTCAGTTTACACAAAGAATCACTTAATCACGCAATTCTAAAGCAAATTTACAGATATAGGAAAATTTAGTATTATTATGTGGATATATAATTTACTCCAGAACTGTCTTCATATTGCTTTTTGTCCTGAACAGATAATTGATTGAATCTAATCCTGAATTTTGGAATGTAAATTATATTACATAACCATGTTAATGACAACTTGACAAGTATAACTGTAACCCTTCCCTGCCTTGCACAATTTAGATCAATCAATTTACAAATAGTCTTCCATTGTAAATGTTTTAATTGCATACTAAAGATGTACCTTAGGTGTTCTCTGGATTTAAATAATCTACAAGTAATCTTTTCTATAATCATACTGTTCACTGAACTGCACAGATTCTCTACTGGAACAAGGTGTAAATGTATAGAGAGCAGAAGATAAATACCTTGGGAGTCCATACAATATAAGAATTGCGGTCACCTCACAACGGCGCGTCAGCCTGTAGGGCTCTGTTATCATGTCTGTTGTTCTGCTTCCAGCCCCATACTTTGGGCGTCTTAAAATCTAATGATTTTCAGAATACATGAATTCAAATTTCTAAACCAAAAATGAAAAAAAAGTAACCGTTATCAGCTCTCCAAAGGGAAAAGAACCAAAAGATTCTTACAGAGCTGACAGTTTGTTCTTCAGAAAGGCAGAGTCCTCTTGTCTCCGGCATGTGATAATGTCCCTGGCCAAGACAAAGAAACATAAATTTTCTTCAGAATTTAAGTTATTCTGAAAATTCATTACGTAAAAACCACTGAATCTCTTCTATTTGTTTTTCATCATGGTTGATAAAACAGCTAAAGTTGTAGCCTAAACAAAAAATTTACCATGGGGGGACGGGGTATATAATAGACACCCCACTTTGGTATCCATCAACCCATGGGAAGCCCTTTGGCACACCATAAAAATAGTAAGGTATAATGAGGTGGGTTTAAATTTAACAGTTTTCTAAACTCAAAATAATCTTTATCTTAATAATTTTACTCTTCAAACAAGTACGAGGTGAACAGTAATTAAATTTAACTCAAGTTATCAAATTCAGTCCTAAAGTGAACCCAATCACAAGCACCCCCAGGATTTTTACAGAAAGGTGGACTCTTGGTAAGAGCTCAACTAGGAATTGCATATCAGCATCATTCTGACAAAAAAATTCAGTAGACATAAAAATGGGATTGGAAATTTTTTCCATACATTCTTTTCTCCTTCCCTGGCTTCATTCAGGGCTTGCCTTTCAACCAAAAGTAACGGAACTTGCTGCTCTACTTTCATATTCAAACCTACATAAAATGCTTGTATATCAAGATATAGGGGTTGACATCCACTGGTATCCATTATTGCAGAATCCAGACATTCAAGACAGAGTTTCCGGCCGTCATCAAGGGCAACATATCTTGTGTCTCGTGGCTGCATATGATAAGCAGAAAAGGATTTATCTAAACCATAATATTTCATATTTTCCAAGGTTGTTTTTAAAATAGAAACATTTCATTCAGACTGACCTCCATTCGTTCACAGCTGCAGCATCTCGGAGTATTATCGTGTTCATGAGAAGGGCAGTATTTCTGAATCCAAAAAGGGTGTGCCCTATATTCAATAAGACCAGCATGGTTTGTTGGAATCTGTCAAAAGATGAAAAATCCACAAATCAAAACCAAATGAAATGAGTGATGTTTTTGTGGAAGAAGATTAGATTTGCATGTCTCGTGGTCAAACTTTTGTAACAGAACATATGAGAAGATACTCAAACATGATTTGCATAACAAGGCTTCACAAATTTATATCCCGAAAAGAATAGCATGGGCGATGTTAGAAGGAAAAAAAATCCAGCATTGTGAACTAAGAAAGAAGTCTGGTAAGAACCTTACATATAGGTATCGTTTGGTACACCAATTCTACAAGGGAAAGTGACAATCAATGGGAAAGTTCACTTTCCTATATTTTGTAAAATTAGTCATAGGAGAGAGAACGTAAAATAAAGATTCCTGAAATTTAAAATCACTCCTAAACAACTCGGAAAACAAAATACCATCGTAGAACATCTCCAATACTTAGCATTTTTTTGGGGTGCTAAGGAGGAAAGAGAGTATCACCTCATTATTTGGTGCTTGGCACCTTCTTAGCAAATTTCACTCCAATGCTTAACACCCACCTAATAAATGGTAATTGTGTGAGACAAATATAGCTTAGCATCTCATCCTTATCATCTCCTTCTTAGCACCTACTACTCTAGTGTTTAGCACCTCTTAAAGAGTTGCTAAGCCTCTTAGAGTATCTCTTAGCACCTCCCATTGGAGATGCTCTTATAAGTCGTATTTAGAGTATTTAGAGCATCTCCAATGCTTAGCATTTTACTTGGGTGCTAAGGAGTAGAGAGAGTGTGTCACCTCATTATTTGGTGCTTAACACACCCTTAACAATTTTCACTCCAATGCTTAGCACTCACCTAATAAATGCTAATTGGAGAGAGAATGTGAGATAAACAGAGCTTAGCATTGGGTGCTAAGCTTAGCATCTCTTCTTAGCATTTTCTCCTTAGCACCTACTACTCCAATGCTTAGCACCTCTTCAAAAGTTGCTAAGCCTCTTAGAGCCTCTCTTAGCATCTCCAATTGGAGATGCTCTTATGATTCATGCTAACTTTCCTACCATACGGATTCTTGCGTGAAATTTATGCCCTTAAATTTTTTTGTCCATTATTTTGTTTTCCTAATAATGTCTTAGTAACAACTAGAAGACTTAAATTATTCGCATAGCACTACACTATGAGAGCGGTAAAGATCATAAAATGTGTACTTTAGAGCACAAAAATATATGTATATTTCTAATATTACAATTTTGTACTAAAAAATTGTTCTATCTCATTAAAAATTTGCAATGTCTCATTAAAATATGCGTGGCAAACATAATAATTGAAAAGGGTATACATGTAATTTTTCATATTTTTCCAAAATTTTGATTTCTAGTTTATTTATTCCAAACACAATAGTTTAGATTCTTTTCACTTATAACAAACATAATATTATCAACTTCTCAAGAATCTTCATTTACAACATGAAATTGAAAGTCGAGAAAGTTCATATGAAGATCTATTCATTAAATCCTCAAGTGCATGCATGCGAATTCAGGTTGCCTTTCAAAGTCATGTATACTTATTTCAGTGAGGTACTAATACTCAGTCTTGGGTGTCTAACAAAGCGACAATAGCTAACAATAAATAAGCTAAGATCGCCCTCATCTCGAAACACATGCCATCTATTTGTTTTCATTCTGGAGACAAAGACGGAACGTTTTAATTCAGTGTTCTCAGTTGTAGGATTGAAAAAAAAATACTCAACATGTCATAATTTCTTAAAAATTCATTTGAAAATACCTAAAAGAACGGCCCCTAAGTGACTAAGTTTGACATCGGGGGGGGGGGTTGGGGGGATAATTTATAGACATTACTTTTAAAAATATAATACAACTTAATGAGCAGTCCAGCAGGAGAAACCACCAAAATGATGTGCAACTGTTTTACATACAATCCTAAACAATGTCTTGTTAAGCAGCTATCGGACAGAGAAAACCCTCTCATTAAGTTGTCCAATCCATCTTTCCATTCACCCTGATTGCTTAATATATTCCATACAAAAAAAAAAACATTGATTACAGAAAATTGTATCAATAAATAAGAAATCAACATGGCCCTCTCTTCAGAACTACAGAAGAAATAATTCACTGAATAACTTTGCTTTAATAAGGCACTGTTAGTAATAGTTAAATTAATATCCATGTCCTATGCAGCCCAACAAGTCTACAAAAGATTAAGTTGTTAAATCAGGGAATAAATTGACATTTTCAAAATCACTTACAAATTGCTTGCAAACATCACATTTCGGGAGGTAGTGCTCCTTATAGCAAGATTGATGGTAAGTGTACTTCCCAGACATAGAGAACTACAATAGAAAAACCAAATGTAAAATTAGCCAGCTTATATACTAAATCCTATTAATTGAAGAAGCAGCAACGTCACAATGAAAGTTAGAAGCCAACAGGGTTTTGGCTTTGATACCTCGTAATCAGAGATCGGTTGGTTGCAAGCATGGCATCGGAAACATTCTGGATGCCAAATTCCATTCATACAACTCAGAAATCGTCCATGACCAATCTCAGTATTGCAGCCCACACAGATCCTACCACGAAAAGGTAAAGCATTCTTATGATGTTTCTTGAAAACAACATGGTCTGAAAATGGTAAATTATCACAAAAAATAAATCAATAAAAGAAGAGAACTGATACGCGCTAAAAAAATGGTGAAGTTCTACAAATAACTTTATGAGGCAGCATCAGTGGATCCCACGTGGTTAATGGGAACAAAGAATACTTCAACTGAAATTAATCTTATTAGCTAGATCTTTATGTTTCATACCCTAAAATTAAAATATCGTAGAATCAAGCTTTTCCATTCACAGTAGTCCCAAGTATCTTGCATCTTAGTACATTCATAATACTCATATTATCTATTATGAGGCACAAAAGGCCAAAATTCTTGGTGAAAGCAGCACAAATGTGATCCATTTAACCAAGTACAAAAGCATCACAAATAGTACTTACTCTCTATGTCCCAAATGAGTGTCCACTATCTCATTTTTGTAAAAGTTATGGATAAGATAGTTAATTTTTCCCCTTTATACCCCCAAGTGCTCTTATTGTAACAAACTCAAGGGGTTATAACTAACTTATCTTAGAGATAATATTAGTAATTCATGCAAAACTAACTAACCAAAAAGGAAAGTGGGCAATCATTTTGGACAATTTTTTTAGAGAAAGTGGGCACTCATTTAGGGATGGAGTGATAGGAAGCTACAAAAGAGTCTATGTGTTTACATACACTAACAGGAAGCTATGTCTCGCAGTTAGACACAGACGAGAAAATGACGGGTCACTATCTAGCGCAATATTTTGGTTGAGTTACTCTTAACATTTTTCAAGTTCTGTTAGTTGCTTGGTGCACCAATATATACAAGAAAATGAATTCTTCAAACTTAGCAGATTTAGTTCATCTTTACAGCAAAAGAATGCAAGAAATCAATGCAATGTCACAGTAAGTGAATGCATATATAGGACAGAAATAGTAATCACCATACCACTCCATAGATGAGTGAGTAAATAAACTACAAAAGCCAAAAAAAAACATATACATCGCGTACCTGAACCCTGTTGGAGAGTAAACTGGGATAGGTTGACATAAATTTCCATATCCATTTCCATTTCCATATCGAGTACTGCCGTTTCCATAACTAGGAGGAGATTCAACTAACAAGCTTTCTTGTATAGCTCTGGCAAGTAGTTCATCTTCTTCTAATTGAGAGTCCTTCTCTGCATTTTAAGAATTGTAGTGTGTTATCTAAATAAATAAAAAATTGCAACAGCAGAAAACTAATATCATAAAATTTAGCTAGAATGACTATTAACATCCAATGCTTTAACAGTGACTTCAAACTTCACTAACACATCAATTATTTGGCAAATCAATTAACGAATACCAAGAGGAAGTCAAGTGCAAATTAACATAGATCCCTCAGCATCATTCTCTCTTTGTCAGCGTGAACGATAAACGTGTCTCCTTTTAAGTGCCCCGACATATGCTTTTACTTTAGCCTTACTTCAAGAGATAAAATGACTAATAATGATCATTTGTTTCACTGGAGTATATTTGCAGTAGCATTCAAGATACACAATCATTGGCACCATGTTCAAGTTGTTACTGCTGCTTTTTTAGTAAAAGTGTAAAGGTTTAAAAAACTAATAAAAACAAAGCTAGTTGTTCAATGGTATTACCAGTTGCCATGGGAGTCAATAATACACATCTTCTCCATAACTGATAAGAAGTCAGTATTTAAGATATAGCAAAGACAAGAACACTAGTACAGAAAGTGAGAAAATGTCATGTATAGCATAGAAAGTATGTTTTCAACAATATCAATGCCAAAACCATTCACAATAGTGTCCAAAAACCATTCCACTCACCAATCAATTTTTTTCCTTTTTGAGTGTCTTCTGCAAGAGATAGAGCAATAGCAAGATCTATTTCTTCATTCTCACTCTCTAACCACACATCCTACATTCAGATTAAAAAAGTTGAACAAGACAGATACTTTATATAGAACCAAAAACAAATGTACCATTTAGAAAGACATAAGTGACTTTTATGTAGAAATCTAATATGAAACCTTTGTATAAGAAAAACCCATGATTCAATGCCTCTTATCATCTTTGTCAGCTTGATCGATATGAAATATGTGACTTAACCATTGCTTTTAAGAGATTACCAAATCAAAATGCATGTTTCTGAGCCAATAAGATATGATTATGGAAGAGGCATAGCAGGGAAGAAGAGATAGTTACCCCTGAACTAGAAGGAGCACATGAGTTAAAATCTTGTCCATGATTTCCTTGGTGGTAATGCTCTTCCGATATTTTTTGACTGGAGCCCTTAAATATTTTTCTAAACCAGCCCATAATGTGTAAGATTATCTGCTCATGTTCAGGTAAAAATTTACCTGCAGAAAATCATCCACTCAAGAAATCAACTTTAAAAGACAAAAAATACATTATTCACTGGGGATATATCTATTTGGTCTGAGTTATGACCAGCCCATACCATTCGAAGCAACTACAAACAGAAAGGAGGTAGACCAGAGTTTGTGCCCACCATAAAACCACGGAAATTTCTCTTTGATTCAAGAAAGATCGCAATCCATGAGAATAACCAGAAGCATGGATTTGAAACTAGTTTCCAGTTCAACTTTTCATTGTTTGTGCAACTCAGTTAAGAGAATCTAATTCTAATAAACCGAAACTAAGAGAATCTAATCTAAAGTAGAATGCAGGAACCAATACAAGTCTACACAGATTATAGCATTAACACCCTCGAATTGAGTTGGCATTAGTTCTATGCAAACACCAAATTGCTGCTTTCATTACAACAAGCAAATCATAACGTGAAGAAGAAATAAAACACAACACTGCTTGCAAAATCATCAATCACCCACCAGACATTTTAGTATCCCCAGAATGTTTCATCAATCAATAAAAGGCAGAGCATCAGAAAACCATCTTCCAGCTCAACAAACCCATTGAACCCAAGATCACATTGAATTTTAGGCTTAAGAAGAAGGGAAAAAAGGCAAGAGAATCAAATGGTGGAGGAGTCACTCACCTGCGTTGCAAAACCAACATGTCAGCAGGAATGGTGGAAGCAGAAGAGACCCAGATCAGATAGGATCCCAATTCGCCCAAAAAGCAACAACCAGAGCGTCACAAAAGAAGAAAAAAATTCCCAAGTAACAAACTTTCTCCCCTTTCGCTATAAGAATTTAATAATTCGTACAAAACACAAACAACAAAGCGAGCACATAAACACTCTTTGTTTGTTTAAACCCAGTGATGATTTTTACAGCTCCCCAGAAGAAAAAAATCTCAAAGATCCTGAAATACCCAAACAATGTTGTGTACAGAAGAATGTACACTAAAAAATTGGAGCAGTTGAATAAGGGTAAACTATTGGTTTTAAATAAATAAAAAACAGTTTTGATGAAGAAAAATTAAAATAATGAACAAATATTTTTGATAAACCCAGGAGGGATTGACGAAGGATCATCAACCCCAGTTGGGTAATTTTTTTAGGATACTGAAAACAATATGTTATTCCGATTGCGGGAAAGGAATGTGGGATTGTGGACTTTTAACTCTTCCACGAGAAGACCCCTGCCCTGCCCCTCTGGAGCTCTGTTCTTCGTTGATTTGACTTTTTCTTTTAAAAAATTACTAATTCTTTCCCCCCTAACAAATAACACAGGATATTTTTTTAACCGGTTGAACTGCGTAACAATAACATGGCTAGTTTTTTTTTTTTTTTTTTTTTTTTTTTTTGGGGAAAAGTAGAAAAACCTCCGCCTTCTTCCGCTTTA